>JAJONR010001709.1:0-162960 GCA_029582245.1 Solanum etuberosum
AACAACAAGAACCCACAAGATTTCAAACGAATTTCATCAAGAACTAATAGGATTTACTTTCAAATCAATATAACTTGGCTGAATTGAATCATGTTTGGAGCGTGGGTGAACTAACCCAACGCTATGTGATCTCACATACCTCGTAGGATTGAATCCTTGGCGAAATCCACAATCAAACTTGAACGATCTTGACTTTTCTTCTTTTTTCTCCTCTTTTCTCCTTTCTCCAAGCCCTAGCGTAAACTTCAACTTTTCTAAACTGACTAAAATCTGATTTGACCCCTATTAAACTCCTAAAAACGAATTAAAATAATAGGGTACGGAAAAGACTAAAATACCATTTTAAAATCCGGATTGGACTTTTCCTATTTGAACAGCCCAACTTCCAATGGGAATATCTCACTCATACGAATTCGGAATCGCGCAAACTTGGCGGCGTTGGAAAGATTATTCCAAGATCTTTCCTACGATATCTGGAAACACACCTAACTCATCCTGAGCTAGGAGTTATGATCATTTGAAGTTGGCCAAAACTCAACTTAACATATTTAACAAAATTTCCAGATTTTTATAATCTTTCCAAAAATGGCTATTTCCAATTTTTAACTTCTTTCTAGTTATTTTAATTTGCGAGATGTTACAAATGGCCTTTAGGAAGAAGGAAGAGATCACCTATTTTAGGTCTCATAATCGTTTGTAATGGAAGTAATGAGGATTTTCAGCAACTTTACCTAATTTGAAATATTCCCTCCCTTGATTTTCTCTAGTTTGTTATTTCTTAGTTATATTATATTAAGTTAAATAAAGAAACAAAAATACATAAATCAACCCCATAACAAATTAAAATATTGACATTTTTAATAAATATTGAAAGTGTGGCTAAGAGATCCTTAAAATATTACTGTTTTGAAAATTTTTCCTAAAAATTATTATTAAAATCAGAATATATTTAAAAAGAATGAAATAATATATTTATTTGAAAAAAAATACACTTTGACCCATTAAGTAACAATACATATATTTTTGCATTAAACTATTAACTATATGGATATTTTTAGTTCAAATTATTACTGAAGATATTTTTGTTCAATTCCGCATAGTTCTCGGACATGTTCAACCCTTTTTCATATCCACTACCGTTCGAAACATTTCTTCATAGTCTTCACATCTATCATCTATGCAGTGCCTTTGCCCTAAAACCCTAAACCCCCAATTCTTTCTCCGTTCCTTTAACACTACTCGCTCAAAGGCCTTCACTGTCCGAAGCATGAGTTCCGGGTCACGAATGTTCCAGCTCAAAGTCGACCCACTTACCGGAAACTCCGAATGGGTCGTCATTGAAGAAGATGAAGCTTCAGGAGATGTTACAAAGCAGCTTCTTGCCAATACTTCTTACCTTGACATGCTTAATGATACTCGAAGAAATAAAGCTTATAGGGAAGCCATTGACAAGACCATAACCAAGCCTTGCCATGTTCTCGATATTGGGTATTCACTAGTTATATATCATTTTCGGAAGTTAAATTACTTTGAAATGTTGAGAATGTTATCTCTACGATAAATAGGAAAAATGACTCTATCCTGACTGTATTTGCTCCTATCGGGTATTATATTTATAGTACATATAACTATAGAAGAATCACTTGAAGTATCTATGGACATACCTTATGTTCCATTTTGTATAACTGATCCAGTAAATGATTCCCGAGATAAAACATTTTTCATGAAGAATATTTCCTCGACACTGGACGTAGTTTTAATTTAACTTAGCTCAAAAGTCAGGCGGCCCTTTATGTATAAGAATGGAATCAGCAGAAAATGAAGAACTAAACAGAGGGTCTATTATAAGCTCTTTATCATTTCAGCTTTTTCCGGAATGAGAAGTAAGCAACAAAATTGAAAGGGGAAACACCAAAACATTGGTTCAAGATGATAATAGATGAAAGAAAATATATGCTATAGTAATATGTTAAGTAAGAGCAACCAAATGTAAGAATGAAAAAGGTGAGAAAAGCTTGGTCTGTATAAACTATGACTTTACTGTTGACAAAATTTTGCTACAATTAGGTAGGTCTTAAGACTTGTCATTGGTGGATGTATGGTTTGTTAATTGGGAGTCAACACACATATATTTTAGATTCTTGTTTTTAATACAAATTGCAGAGCGGGAACTGGTTTACTATCTATGATGGCAGCCAGAGCAATGGATCATGGAGATTCGGTGGAGAGCTCAGGCTCTAAGGGGATGGTTACCGCTTGTGAGTCATATCTTCCTATGGTAAAATTGATGCGGAAGGTTTTGCATGCCAATGGAATGCAAAGAAAAATCCGCATCATTAACAAGAGGTCAGATGAACTAGAAGTTGGTGTGGACTTGCGTTCACGGGCAGATGTGCTTGTGAGTACGCTAGTTTTTTTTTTCTTCCTAATACTAGATCCAGACTATTGACATACTTACGCTGAACATGTGCCTATGATTGATAAAGTAGTCAGGAAGTTTTTCCACGACATCTAGTCGGGAAAAAAAGAGTACATTGTGGGCTAATCTGTGAAGTTTTACTTACAGAATTTGCTGGACAAAATGAAAGATGCATTCACCTAATTTACTGTTTAAATATGCTAACAATTTCAATCTTCGTTTTTCCTCGTTTATGTAAACATTATTTAACATGATGCCATTCTACTTCAAGTTTTGTGGATACCGGGCCGGTTGCTGTATATGAAAATTACCAGTCTATATGGCCATTTTGTTTGACACCATTGGCGCAAAGTTTAAAATGTTATGTACTCCCTTCATTTCATTTTAAATGGCATTGGTTGACTGGACACGAAGTATAAGACATTAATTTGACATGTATATTATATAAATGGTGGTAAAAAAGGGTATTGAAGTAGTGGGTCAAAAAGCTAGTTTGGAAGAGCAAAAATCACATCAAAGGTATAAAAAGTTTCAATAATTAAATGAATTGAATTTTTGAAAGTTGTATGGAGTAGTTTTATCTGCGTTATGGTGTCAACATCGTGGAATGTCTCCAAGTAGAAAAAGTATGATATGAAGCAGAATGGAGGGAGTACAATATAAGTGGTAATGGAATAGTATAATAGTGCTAAAAAGTTTGTAGAGGAAAATTACTTTTACTTGTGAAGTTTTTACTTGTGTCTTGGTCTCTAACTTTGGATGAGATTCCTCATGCACAACTTTTGAATATTCTTTTTTTTGCGCTCCTATTTCTAAAGGGTGAGGGTGTAGTTATGATATAAACAAAATTCATATCATCACTCTTAAATTTTTTAAGTATCACTCTTAAAAATGAACCTCTATTCTCATATATTAAGCTACAACTGTTGTTAGGAAAATAAATTTTATCTTAGTGTAAATGGTGTCTATTTCTTTAAATGGATACTTTCTCTTCACTACTTCTTACTTGATAATATTTTATTGCTTGAAATAATAACACAGGATCAACTTCTACATAAATTTCAAACTTCCAAGAGTAACATTTACTCAGACTTAAGGGCTTACTTCTTAATTTCTCAAATAAATAAATTCAAGTCTACCTATAGACTCTTCATTATTAAATTGGATGATAAAAATGGGACAATAAAGTACTTTATTTTACATATCATGTAGATTATTTTTTTTGGGGGTAAAGCCGTTTTGTGTTTTTGCAATTTTTCAATCCAAATACTACCATATTTTATTTTTGTTTGGGTTTCAGTTTGTAATGAGTTGTTTTAATTTGGGTTGGTAGTTTGGTTCCTTTTCTGAACACCTTATCTCAAGTGGAGATTCACGCTGCACATCTGCCATGTTTTATAATGTTAAAAAGATTGAATGGTTGATTGTTAACCAATGACATGGTATTGTTGCATGAATGCTTGTTAATCATTTACCACTCAATTCAGGTTAGCGAAATACTCGACTCTGAGCTTTTGGGAGAAGGGTTAATTCCAACTCTGCAGCATGCTCATGACCAGCTACTGGTAGACAATCCGAAAACAGTGCCTTACCGTGCAACGGTTTATGGTCAGGTGTTTGACCATGGCTATCATATTTAAGTATTCTTTTGCAGATTGTAAGTTTAATTTGTTTCTTGTAGTTTGCTTTGATTTAATTTAATCTTCAGACTACTCTGCATCACGTGGTAATGACATTGACCCGACTAATAGGACTCATGGTCAACTAGGGAGTCAGAGAAGCACAATGACTTACTATGAGTAGTCTATATGCTGACAATAGGGACCAATTTCATAAATCACTTGCCTAAGGCAAGAGGAAACCTCAAAGTAACCAAAGATTAAATGAATTAAAAAATATCGTCATCTATAATAACATTGTACCATTGTCCTGATTAAAAAAAGGTAGTACCATTGTGATATGCTGTAAAAAGAAAATGGAACATCATATAATTTGCCAACAATCCTACCTGTACCAGGTACTAATTTCTAATGACAGATGTAGAACATTTTGCGTTATAATCAAAACTTTTAGTCTAATTCTTGTTACGTCAAAATTAGAAGAGTGGGCTTTTATGGATACATATAGATGAATAGAAAGAAAAAGAAGAGCTCGTCTTATGCAATACGATCACTATTAAAGAAATTCTGCTTTATTTTTCACTATTAGGAAAATTTCCCGTACCAATTGGTTTATATCTGTTCTACTTCTACCTGATGGTGTAGGGTCAGGGTCCTTTGGTTGCAGGCAGTTACTTTTCAGCTAAACCTGCAATTTTCCATAAACTGACTGGTTACTTGTCCTCTCCGAAAACCCATTGATTCAGTTTTGGGTGGGTCTTGAAAAGTTGACTGACCTTGTTAGCGTGCTGTCATTTGGATAGCTCGGTTTTCCTTTCTTGGTTGATCGGTAAAGTCATTTAGATAACTTGTGTGTCCTGATTGTCGGGCTGGGTTTACTATTTTTGCATCAGCTGAAATTCAGGTGCCATTGCAAGTGCTTCTTAGTAAATTTCAGATAAACTCATCTTATATACAGTTAATAGAACTCATTTCAGATCTACAAACTAATCAGATATTCCTTTTATATTTATTGAACTTAGCTAGTGAGTAATAACTTACCTGCCATCATATTACTTGGTTGCGATGTACTAAAATCGTTAGGGTATGTTCCAGCCCACTGGGTTCCTGTGGTTATAAATTAGTTATTTTTTTTCCCAACTTGCCTTCCAGCTGGTAGAAAGCACAGATTTGTGGAAGCTGCATGATTTGTATAACACTGAGAAAGAAGTACTAGATGAAATTTGTCTTGTTCCAGAAGGAATGGATTCAGCTTTATGTGTCAAACGGCAACAATTTTCCATGCATTGTGATGCATTGGAAGAAGACATCAAGCTGGTAAAGTACTTCAGAACAAAAGATGTTTCTATATTGACAACTTCTGGAATACCACTCACTTCAATTTATACAGCTATCAGAACCCTTCAAAGTATTTGATTTTGACTTTTGGAGAAGGCCGGATAGTCATCGTGTAATGGAACTGAGTGTACAAGCTACTAATACTGGCACTGTTCATGCTATAATCTCATGGTATTTATTTTGGTTCTGAAGTGATTTTGTTTTCTCACATTAAACAATATATAACTTGGTTACTTTTTAGGTGGTTGCTCCAGCTTGATGAGAAAGGCACTATCTTCTACTCCACTGCACCAAAATGGATAAGTTGCCCATCTAGTATGGAAGGATTTAATTCATCTATCAGCTGTGAGTGGAGTATCTCTGTGTTTTTCTTTTCTTTTAACATGAGGGCAAGATTTTTGTAGTTTCTAGAGGCAATTTGGATAGAACTACATATAATCTTGTTTAATTTCTTTTGATATTTCTTGTATGTAATCATAAAAATTAGCACTTAGTGTTGATTTTGACATAAAACATACCATTTCATTTTATTTTATTTTTGGATAGAACTGGATACTTTTTCACTTGTGGATTTGCTGCAAGGAGTACTCTTTCACATTATTATATTTGTTATTGGTATCCTTTACATGCCTATAAATGGAAAAATGAGTAACAGGCTTTCTAGTATCAGAGTCAAACATAACTCCTTATTTGTGCTTTTATCTGTGTGCACTATAGGGAGTCAGAATTGGTGTGACCACTGGAAACAATGTGTTTGGTTCATACCAAAGAAAGGTTTGTCTTTATTGAAGGATGAAGAAGTTAGTTTGCTGGCTGTTCACACTGATACTAGCATCTCATATGAAATGAAGACTTTGTCCAAGAACTTGGAACTTGGACAAAGTGAGCTCAGTGCTCAGAAGTACCAAATCACTTTGCTGCCAGAAAAAATTGCATTATATAGTGATGTCAATTGGAGATGCTCAATGCTGAAAGCTATAAAAAATGCAGTAAGTTTTCACATCTATTCCATGGAACCACCAACCAAAAGAATGTTTGTACATCCACATTAATTGTTCAGTTTTTTTTTTTAAAAGAATGTTTGCACATGTGCATTCATTAAGTATAGTTCTTTAGGATTGAGTACTGTGAACCTTAACTCAGAAAATAACAACGAAAACATGTTTGGATGTTTGCAATTGATGTTGGTTATCATATCCTTGTTTGCTTTTGATGAATCGAAGCCATATGCTTTCAGATTTTCCATGCTTATGGTATTTGGTGCTTCTCAGGTTTACTTTACCTTTGAGTTGATTATATTTGATGCATCATTTGATGTTTTATTGCTTCCATTCTCAATGTGTTTGTTCCTTACTATATCTTTTTTTATCAAGTGACAGAATTTGTTAAGTGTTCTATGACGTATTTGTTGTGCATATTTCATCATTAGTTTTTGCACTTATTGTTCACAGTGTTGTCGATCCTGATTTTAATCTCTTTATTATCTCACTGAGCACCTTTAAGTTTCAATTTGACGGACAGTCATTTAATTATCTGTTATTAGGTTTAACAAAATCAAGCAGAAGATCAACCTCTTATCTATTCTCTCCTGCCAACGCCACCGCTCTATCGCCCCATTGGCCCATTGTCTCCCATCAGTTAATCAGTTACTTTAGTAGCAGTATTAATAATCTTCAATTGCAAGTCATTTTTTGTTTCTATGCCATAAGCCTATATATCAAGAGTGGGACAATAGAGAATGAAACAATGAAAGGAATTCGATAGAGGATCTTTTGTGTGGATTGAGAGGATCGAGGATTTTTGTATGGAATTTCAACACCAATCACCCTCTCAAAGCTAAATGTTTACTTAAATCTTTTTTGCTGGAATAAGTTAACCCCTGTAAATTTTTGGACTTCGTCAGCTCCCTGATTTTAGATTCACACATCCTAAAGGGCTTAACAAACTCTCTTCTGCTTTTTGTAACTATGCATCCACTTGATGGCTTTTAATGATATACCTTCATCAAAAGGACAAGAAGAAAAAAGGGAAATTGTTGACAACAGGAGAGGGTGAAAGAGAGAGATAGAAGAGAAGAAGTTCAAAAGCAGAAGTAGCTAAGAGGAGATTTTGTACATCAGAAGAAAAAGAAATAGTCATTGTGAAGAAAAGTAGAAGAAATTAGCAAATCAAGAGAGAACAGAAATAGAATTAATGAAAGAGAGTACTGGCTGACCAAAGAAGAAGAAGATTGCAAAAAGCTGATTTTCCCTTGTGTTCTTTCTTTGGTGGCTAAATCTTTTAAAGTTGGGTTCAAAGAGAGCACTTCTCTCTTTAATTGCATCACTCTTCACTTTCTGATTAAGTTGTTCGGATACTCCAAAAATGCCATGTAGCCGTGTCAGATCCTCCAAGAATGGCATTTTCGGAGGATCCGAGCAACATAGCTTTCGAAGCACACTTATTCAAAGAAGCGTCACTTCACCCAGACAAACAAGTAAACTGTAGCTTTTTAAGCAACAGGTGATTACTTCTACTACTGATGGCAGAGTGTAACTCCTTAAGTATTGGTTTTTTGGGGGGAGAAAGTGTAACTCCTCAAGTATTGTGCCAAATTCATTGTTAAAAGGAAGTTCTCATCAACATAGTTCCTCAAGTTTATTGTTCTACATCTTCTTTTGTTTACTGCCGATATTTTTTTCGTCCCATCAGTTTTCATGTTGTTTCCTATATTAACTATTCTTACTGAAGAACAAAGTCAGCCAGATCATATGTGCTCATAATTACAATCATGCATGTTATTATTGTTTACATGGAACTGACTGCTTGTTTTGCTATTTTTACTAAAAAAATTTACTTCAAATTGTCAGTTGGAGTTAATTGTGCTCCTTTGCTCCTTACAGATGAAGCAGAAAACTCCCTCCTTGTGTGTTGTTGTGGATGATAGCATATTTCTTGCGGTTGCTCTTGCCCATCTCGCAAAAGGGTCTCATGTGCTATCATTGTTTCCAGGATTGCAAGAGAAAGGTGCGCAATATTTGCAAGCTGTTTCAGCTGCAAATGGTTATTCAAAGGATCATGTAGAAGTTCAGAAGATGAGTGAACTGTTGACCTCTCAAAGTAGTCAGGAGAAGGTAGCAAATGTAACAATTTTTCTCTTGAACCTCGACCATGATTGCTTCTTGTTGTCTCTTCTACCCTATTTTTCCATGGCATCTCAAATATGAAACTTTGTCTGCCTAACACTATACCACTTCCTTGCAAATGCTGATGATTTGTTGTTTTCAGCAGATTGACTTGTTAGTTGGGGAACCTTTTTATTATGGTAACAACAGTGTGCTTCCATGGCAAAATCTACGGTTCTGGTAAATATGATGTAACTTGTTCCTTTGATTTTAGTATACTGAGTTGATGCTGTCTGAAATGATTCTGTGCTGCGCTTTTATGGATAGATTATTCAGTACTGGACATTGAATGCTTTAAATTATTTGTTGGAAAACAATCTTGGAATGTGGTCTCTTTAGATCAATGCTCGTTATATTTTTCTTGCATTTGCTTTTGTTAGTGATTTCCCAGCTATACTGTTTTGATAATCTCATCACTGCTGATCAGCAGTTATGTCTTTCATAACACAGCTAAGAGGATTGATGTCATCAACACTATGGAATTATTTTACTAGTATTGATTGTAATATGTAATTATTACAATCAATATTACATATTGATTGTAATATGTAATGAATAAAAAAGGGTCGGTTGGCTAAATATGCCACTCTGCCTGCGTGGCGAGTGCTGTATGGCTATTAAGACATATGGCCGACATAATTTGTGTAACTTTATAGGGTTGGCTCCTTGGCCGACCCTCAAAAAATAAAATAAAATAAAATGTAATGAAACTCTTAGCTAGTGCCTCACTGAGTTCCAAATACCACCTGAATCTAATCAGAACACATAGGCACAACATGTCCTGCGAGCCGCTTTGGAATTACAATCAGCACTAAAGCACTGCGCCACTGCCTAACAATGTGTCAGTTACTAATAGAAGAGCATCATTTTGTTTCTTAGAAGCTGTAGTGGATATAAACCTGTATTTCTTGTTCTAAGCTGACAAGGGAGTGATCGGTTAGTGTTAAAGAACCTTTACTTCCAACCATAAGGTTGGGATTTGAATCACCAAGGGAGTAAAGTGAGAAATGCCACTGTGGCCCTCTTGGCTACGGGGTTTTGAGGAGGGGATGGGGTTAACTGTATCAACGTAATAAAAATTTCAAATCATTGTAAGCTGCATTTATAGAGCAGTTACCATTTGACGTAAAACAATCTCCACCTTTGGACATACTGAGATTAGAAACTGCCACTACATGCAGTGGTTGAGAACCCTGAGGTGTCTCAGGTTCAAAACTCAGTGGAGACAAAAAAACACTAGGTGATTCTTCCCATCTGTCCTAGCCTTGGTGGACAGAGTTACCTGGTACCTGTTGCTGGTGGGAGGTGGGAGATATCCCGTGGAATTAGTCGAGGTGCGCGTAAGCTAGCCTGGACACAACGGTCATCAAAAAAATAATTATGTTCCTGTTCTTCAATTCTGCTGCTGCTGTATGACTCTTTATTCTTTTCGTGGAGGTGGAGGTTATTATAATACCTATGAGAAATGTGAAATTCTTTTCATGGGAATTTACTTATAAAGTATCTATTCTGATTATGATATCATTTGTAGGAAGGACCGAAGTTTATTGGATTCAATCCTATCAGAAGGTGCAGTGATTATGCCTTGCAAAGGATTGTTAAAGGCTTGTGCGATGTCTCTTCCTGTAAGCTCATGGATGCATTCTGTTTGATGCTTTGACCATGAGAAGAGTTAAATTCATGTGATAGACATGTTAAACTGTTTGTGCAGGACCTTTGGCAAAGTCATCAGTGCCTGCAACATGTTGAAGGCTTTGATCATTCAGTTGTCAATTCCACGTTAGGGGCATGTGGAGGTTTACCTCCTGGACAAGAAAATCCTACTCTACCTTTTTCAGTCTGGCAATGTGGGGAGAGCAAGGTAGTTTACATCATCTTTGAGGAAGAAGATTAGACTATCTAATGCAACAAAGTTTAAATCTGTTGTTGATGCAATTGAGATTTAAAATTGCAGAAAATGAGCGACATAGTTACTATCATGGAATTCAATTTCCTGAAAACAATAAGCCCATGTTCTGGAAAAGCTAAGGTATCAGGTCTTACATGGAAACTGGCAAGATTCTGTTAACAATAAAGGCAGTTTGCAACATTAGCTCACAAAACCAAGGTTTTGCAGGTAGAATTTATTACACATGGAAAATGTCATGGATTTGTTCTTTGGATTGACTGGGTGATGGATACAGAAGAATCCATTGTCTTGTCTACAGGACCAGGTGTGTCTTTGAGAAGTCGCAGTCTAGACAATAATTGCTGAGTCATTTTGTTTGGGGTGTCAAATGCTTGCTTCTTGTTTTCTTTTCACAAAATTTTGCACGATCCCTTTATCCTTGACGTGAAGTTGCATTAACTTAATGATCTTCTATCTGATTCAGAACAAAGATACTGGAAGCAAGGGGTAAAGCTTCTGAAGGAGCCCGTGGATGTGGGGAGCCATAGATCTGCCACCACTGATTGTCACTCAGCAGACATTGAAACGTCTTTCGATCCATCAACTGGTGACCTCATTGTAGATTATGCTTTCTTATAACCAAGCGCATCAGTTGCCTTGCCCAATTGGACTTGATGCGAGTATAATCTTCTCAATGCCATCCAAGTCCAAATCTGTAAGTCACCGTACTCCTCACTCTAAGTGGCATAAATATATCGGCAATGAAGAAGGTCTAGCCCAAATTCCAAGGCCACAGCTTCAAAAATGTTAGGGTTATCAGCACTACTTGCTGCATAATACTGTAGTCTGCAACTCCTTGATAGCGAGTTACTGTAAGATTATATTACCCAAATGTGACCTTGTGCACAGAAGTTTTGCATCTAGTTATGTAGTTTAGATTGGATAGATCAAACATTCAAAGCGTTTGTACTTGTCGCCATTTTACAAGTCACCTTCATCTACGTGCACGTCACTTCAGTTTTTTTCTTTTTTATAACCTTTTGGAGCGTAACATCAATTTATCAATGTTTAAGTTCCCTTTCCCTTATGGAAGTACGTGTTTCTAAAACATCGACTTATAGTATGCTATATAAAGGGTTAATATATGAACAAATTTATACGTCAACATTTAGATACTGCGGCATCTATCCTCCTCTTCATGTCCGAATCATTTTAGCGTTATATTTTCACATATTGTCCACTACGGAGGTCACTCTCATCTTATCATGTACTTTTTCATTTCTAATTTTGTCTCTCCTAGTATGCTCATATGTTCATCTAAGCATCCTGATTTTTGCTACGTACTTTTATCTATAACATGTGTGAGTTTTTGACAGACCAATACTATGCCTCATACAATATAGTCGATCTAACAACCAACCTATCAAACTTACCTTTAAACCTTGATGAAATATTTATGACATTTAAGTTAATCTCAAATTTAATATTAAAAAAATTCTATTTATTTATAAAATTGATTATAACAGTTAAACGGGGGTTTTCAATATTTGATGTGTATGAGCTAGTATTTTAGAGGGAAGTATTGAAAAAATCTCTGAATTTGATGTAAATTATTAATTTCATCTTCGAATTATTGAACAACCTTAATAACACCCTTCTACTTGACTAACTAAACTTAGATACATCAGAAATCACACGACCATTTATGAAAGTTTGCAACCTTTCAAACGATCATGGCTGTTTCTGAAAGTTGCAACCTTTCAGAACAGTCATCTCCAACGGCGGGAAATTCAAATTAAAACGGGAAAGTGTTTTAAATAAAACGGGTCGCGCGGATTCGAGTCGGGTTGGAATGTTTCGGTTAATTAACTAAATAATTGAAACGTTTTGGCTATTTAATTTAATTAATTAAGTAAATAATTAAAACAAACTTTGTCCAAAAATAATCTCTTGATATCATTTTCCAAAGCCAAAGCCAAAGCCAAAGCTAAAGCCAAAGTCGAGCGAGCGACGACGGCGACGGCGCGAGGGGGGTCCCTCTTTCCAACCCTTTTAACAACTAATAGAAGTGTTTCTCTATTTAAACACTTCTATTTTTCTTTCCACCACCAATGAGGGAAAAATGCTTTTTCTTAAAGCATAAGAGAATTTTTTTCAATTCCTCTTTTCATCTTCCCTCCATTTCCCATTAACTCTTGCTATACCCAACAAAAGACACGTAATTATAGGAAAAAAAATTCAGGCCTTGAAACACCATGAATGGTGATGATGGTTATGAGGATTTTCCTTAGCAAGTAATCCCTAAAAATAGCCGAACTGTTCTTTATGATCGAATTGAAATTTTTTCTCTGCTTCTTTAAGTAGCTCCAAAAATAACGAATGATTGATATAATGGACAGGAATGACAAACCTCTGTTGTTCTTTTCCTTGACCAACTATAACAGTTAACTGTTGAAGTAAAGATGAGAGATGTTTTAGGATTTTCCCTTTAGAATAATGAGGTTTTAGTTGGGTCGGGTGGTTTTCTTTGGATCCGGATTTGTGTTGGGTTAATTGAGTTTTAACTAATTAAATTAAATAATGAATCAGATAGCGCCACGTATTAAATGAGAATGCTAATTAAATGAGTTAACCATACTGTTTGTAAAAAAGGTATAAAAGGCCCACAAAGGTTAACCCCAAGGGCATTTTGTGGCCAATAGGTTAAAGAAGAATATTTTTGTACCAATTTCAATAGCTTAAGGGTATTTTAGGCCCTTCTCCGAATCAATAAATATCTAGGCAGGAAGCACTTTATTCTTAAAATACATTATTTTTTTTGTGTGTGTGTTAATCAGACTTGGTAGGAACTCTTTTTTTTTTATTAAAAAAAAAAATGGTGTATAAATCATTGTTACACAAATTACTGAGATATTTTAAAACTAGACCCCAAAATTTATTGCTCAACAAATTTCTGGGTAGAGATAGAATTTCATTTTCCACTGTAAGCAATTATTTGTGGACTCCAATTACCATTTATTCTTATAGTACTACTGGACAATAACACTTTAGCCTGATTGTGACTTTTTAAAAAATAATAATTCTGTACACGTCACTTCAATTTTTTAACCTTTTGGAGCGTATCATCAAAATCCGCTTTATAGTATGTTATATAAAGGGTTAATATATAAACAAATCTATATGTAAACGTTTAGATAGTGCATGGGGTATTTGTGCTCTGTCTTATTATATCCGAATCATTACAATTTTATTTTTCGCTCATTGTCTATCATAGAAGTTATTCTCACTTTGTTACATACTTTTTCATTTCTAATACGTTCGTACATTCATTTAAGCATCCTCATTTTCAATATATACTTTTATTTTTTGGACGTGTGAGTTTTTGACTTACTATACATCCATTTAACTCTATATTTCCAAGGATTAACTAGTAGGAAAGATAAGAAGTAGTAGTGTGATGTTGACTTGTCATCCACAAAATGTACCCCATTGCTACACATTTTATTTGGACTGTATTCTCTTTCTCTCTTTTTAATACTATTATTTAATCTCCAAGTCTTTCTTCAATTCTTCTCACTTGTATCATCCATGAAAAAAAATAATAGATCTTAACTTATTAGTTCATGGGTTTGCATTTACTGATTGTTTTAAAGCTGAATTTGAGAGCATCTTCTGTGAGTTTAAATACTCCATTAATTATAAGCTTATTATGCCCTTTTATAATAAGGCTAGCTGCTTGTTCCTTTAAACCACTTCATCAAATTCACTATAATTTGGTTCATTCTATAAGGCTTTTTTTGTTCCAGATGAGCCAAATTACCTTCAATTCTCAACCCCCTGCACCTACGCGGTGGGAAAGAGCTGTTCGTCTTGTATACGAGAGATTCACACGTGCAAGGCACACACAATTTCGAGAGATGGATGAAGAGAGCTTGCGCGCTCTCTCCATGATTGCTCTTTGAAGCAAGATTTGATTTCTCACGGACGTTCTGTCCCTGAGAAATCAGGAAATAATTTTTCCATGAGCACATATTCAAAGAGGTAGATTTTGAATTTAAATTCAAACATTTAGGTGATCGTATTACTTTTAAGTTACGATTTTAGTAGTTTAATATCTATTGAGATTTCAATCGTATTAATTTTAGTAGTTTAATATCTATTGAAATTTTAGTTAAAAATAATAATATTGGATCTGTTGATTAATTATTATTATTATTATTATTATATATATATATATATATATATATAAAATACACTGGCGTTGTGGTACATTTCAAAGCTTCTTTTGTCGGTACTGTTATTTTTTTTATCATGTCTAATTTTTGTTCCAAAGTTCTTTGGGCATGAGTCCTAGCTAGTAGTAGTATCGTAGAAAATCAGATTTAGAATTTAAATTTGATGAGTTAAAATATGGTACATTTTTCTACTCGCAATAGGTATCAGAATGCTTAAATTGCTAAATAGATTAGCTTAAAATATGGAGATTAATCCCTTTATTTTAGTTGCTAAATATGCGGTAAAAGTTGCTAAGCATATCCTTTAAACAAGGAATTTGTGGTAGGTAAAGTGCAGCAAATAATTAGGGCTTTTGAGCAATGTGGCCACAATTTAAAGCAGCAGTCATGTGAGTGATTGTGTGAATAAAATAAAAACAAAAACTGAAAACTATATGTTATTTTTTCAAAAAATTGAACTTTTAGACAAGATAATTTATGTGTATAACTAGAGAACCTTGATTGCCATAATTACGAAATAGCTTTACTAGTTGTTACGATAATTCATTGACTATAAAGTTTAGATAAGACTAGGAATGACACATCAACCGATAAACATGTCCAATCTATTTAGATTTAGAAGAATTAATGACTCATTTAATTTGACTGTTAAAAATTCGAGTTGATATTATCATTTATATTAACCTATAAGAAATTCTATTTTTTTTTAAAGAATATTTTTATACTTAATATGATATGTATATTCATAA
This sequence comes from Solanum etuberosum, assembly GCA_029582245.1. NCBI lineage: Eukaryota > Viridiplantae > Streptophyta > Magnoliopsida > Solanales > Solanaceae > Solanum > Solanum etuberosum. The sequence continues at coordinate 15,413 of JAJONR010001709.1, forward strand.
TTTAAGGAAACAAGATTAGGTAGTCAAACAAATTATAAGAATACAAACAAAGTATTTAAAATTTAGTAAGAACTAGACTAGTTGAGTTATGACTTAATTTTTAGTCTAATCTGTTTCAATTCAAGTAACTTTTGAAGGGATCAATAACCCACTTATTTATTAACTCAACTCATTTTAATATACTTAATTTCAACCGAATCCTTTCATAAATTAGACTAGTGATAAGAAAACAAAAATTGCAAAAGCATCTGGGGGAGGTGAAGAAATGTACAAGAGAAACTAATTCATTTGATGTGACATTAATATGTGGAGAGCTTGTCTCCTTACAAGGACTGATTAAGGAGAGAACATCTGGGGAAGGTTTCTATCGTATTAAAATTTTGTTCCATGTCAGAAAAGTAAAATCTTCATCTCAAAAATATCCTTTAGTTATACCTAAAACTTAATGTACACGTACCCAATATTCAATGTTTAGCCTTGTTTTGGTGCTAAACTTTGATGGTGCCAAATCAGATAACATAAGAAATGTAAGAAGGGGATTTTTGGATTGCATTCGTACCGCAAATAATAGAAAATAGAAGAATGAATTGGCTAGGTTAAGTTCGTTTGGCTCGCCGATCCCTTGATCATATTCATATCTTACGTTTATCCTGAATATAATTCATATATCATCATGTCTTATGTTTAATTAAAGCAAACTGAATTTCATTGAAATTGGAGCGGAATTAAAATAAACATTTAATTTTGAGCAAGGAAACAATTCCCTTGCGACATGAATCATGTATGGTCTATCATCTCCCTTGTCAGCTGTGCATTTCCTAGCAAGATCCAAGTTGTTGAATCTCAATTCCATGCTCTTCAAAGATAGTAGGATCCACAATATCCACTACATTACCCTCTTTGATATAGTGATCGAAAAAGTAATTTGGTTGGAAGATTTTTAAAATCTGTTGTCTCTTTTGAATTTGTACAATCCACTCTATCCATAGAATTCAGTATTGGATTTAGCGTCTTCTTCAAAATCTATTATCTCTTTTGAAGTTGTAGAATCCACTCTATGCATAACCACCGTAAAGGTCCTTTCTGGTTAATGGCTGAAAGAGAAGAACCCCAAAGCTGTAGACATCAGTCTTTTGAGTAATAATTAACTGGTGGCTATATTCTGGAGCAATATACACCCATTCATCTTGTACCTCCAATTCCCCCGGAGGCAATTCTATGCAGTTCAATATTAGAGTGTCTAATTGCATTCTGGATCTCTATGGGTAGTGTAGTAACGGATTGGAATTCTGCAATTTCCATCGCATAAAGCAAGAAGCTCCTCAAGCACCACACTTCCATTCTTTAAATAACTTCTTCCGATTTTCAGCAGAGGCAGAGGAAAAAAGTTTTTTCCTTGTGAGTAGTAGTTCCCTGAAGAAAGACATTATTTGGTTGCTCTTGTTATCTCCATTATTGGAGCTTGTAAACAACACTGAATAACAGAAGATACAGAGTAAAGAAGAAACTGTTTTATTGATTCATTATTTTTGCATACATTGTGTTTACATCAAGCCTCTATTTATAGGCAGTGTATTCATCATGACTCAGCACTAACAACATTCTAACAAACTCTGCTGACTCAGCCTAACTCTAACTAACTTTACTAACCATATTTAACCATGATAGCTTGTACTGTGGTTAACACTCCCCCTCAAGTTCATGGTTTATACAGATTCAACACACCTAGCTCACTCATCAGTAGTTGATGCTGAGCTTTTCCAAGTCCTTTAGTAAGTCAGCTAGCTGATCCCTTGTATTTGCATATTGAGTTTTAAGTAACCCTTGACAGATTTTTCCCTTACATGATGGCAGTCAATATCTATGTGTTTGGTCCTTTCATGAAAAATAGGATTTGCAGCAATTTGAATTGCTGCTTTGCTATCACAGACCATTGTTACTGGTAGTTGTATGTGGACTCCAAACTCTTTAAACAATCCTACTAACCAAGTGACTTCAGCAGCACAGTTTGCCATACTTCTGAATTCAGCTTCAGCTGAACTTCTGGACATTGTCTCTTGTTTCTTTGATTTCCAGGAAATTAAAGCTCCTCCAAACTTGACTAAGTAACCAGTCATTGATCTTCTTGTCTCAATACAAGACCCCAGTCAGAGTCACAATATGCAAGAAATTGATTGGTATTTTCAGCTGGCATAAGTAGTCCAAGACCTGGAGCTTCTTTTATATACCTGACTACCCTTAATGCTGCTTCCATGTGTGACTCCTTAGGAGAGTGCATATATTGACTTAGGACTTGAACTGCAAAGGACAGATCTGGTCTGGTCATGGTGAGGTATAGCAACCTACCTACTAACCTTTGATATCTGCTAGGGTCCTGTAATGTAGGATCTTCATGTTCCTTTCCACTTGTAATGCATTCATCATACTGTACAAAAATTAACTTCTGATTTTGTTCTAGGGGAGTTGCAGCAGGTCTGGCTCCCCCTAGTCCACACTCAACAATAAGCTCTAGTACATACTTCCTTTGTGACATGTGAATACCTCTACTTGATCTAGCACATTCAATTCCCAGAAAGAACTTGAGTTCCCCCAAGTCTTTCATCTTGAACTGTTTCTGTAGGTCCTCCTTAGTAGTGTCTATAAGTAGTTGACTGCTGCCAGTAACTAGTAGATCATCTACATAGACTAATACAATGACTATGTCAGCTCCCTCATGTCTTATAAAGAGTGAATAGTCATAGTGGCTTTGCTGAAAACCTAGCTGAATCAATGCTTGTGTTAACTTGTAGTTCCATTGTCTAGGGGCTTGTTTAAGCCCATATAAAGACTTGTAAAGTTTGCAAACCTTAGTACTGTTATCCCCCTGTCTAGCAAACCCTGAAAGAATGGACATGTAGACCTCCTCAGTGAGATCACCATTAAGAAAGGCATTGTGGACATCCATTTGTTGTACAGACCAACCTTTGGAAGCAGCTAAAGCAATCACAGACCTCACAGTAACCATCTTAGCAACATGACTGAAGGTTTCACCATAGTCAAGACCTTCCCTTTGGCTGTAGCCTTTGGCAACCAGCCTGGCCTTTAGCCTCTCCACCTCACCAGTTGACTTGTACTTAACTTTGTAAATCCATCTGCATCCAATAGGGTGTTTTCCAGCAGGTAAATCCACTACAGACCATGTGTGGTTACTCTCCAAAGCTTCTATCTCTTGCTGCATAGCTTGAACCCATTGAGGATCAAGGGAGGCCTCCTTGAAGGAAGAGGGCTCTGTGATTACAGAAAATGCATGGACACAAGACTGGTAGGAAGGAGACAAATGGTCATAGGAGACATGATTGGAAATAGGGAAGGCACATGAATTGCTTCTGGACTTGGTAACAAAATCCTGAAGCCACAAGGGTGGTTTGACAGGTCTAGAAGACTTTCTAACAGGAGGATTTTCAGTAGATTGTTGGGAAGTAGATGGTGCTGTAACAGATGGGAGAGTGTTTGTAGAAGGAGAGGAGGGGTACACAGACATGGTAGTAGGAGGTGTGACATCTACATGAGGAGGGACTTGAAGATGATCCTGTGATGAGAGGGGCATATCATCAGGCAGTACCATAGTGAGAACTGGAAAAACAGGATTGGAAGAGGGTTGAGAATCTTTAAAAGGAAATACATCTTCTTTAAAAACTACATGTCTGTTAACAAACAAAGACTTGGAGTGAAGATCATAAAAAATATACCCTTTCTGAGATGAAGAATAGCCTAAGAGGACTGCAGGAATGGCCCTAGGAGAAAATTTGTCTAAAATCTTAGGACAAGTGGCATAACATAAACAACTAAATGTTCTAATGTGAGATAGTGAGGGACGATGTGAGTGAAGCAACTCAAAAGGAGACTTGTAAGACAGGAGTTTGGAGGGAAGTCTGTTGAGAATGTACACTGCAGTAATGACACACTCACCCCAAAACGTCAAAGGAACAGCAGCCTGAAATCTTAAGGCCCTTGCCATGTCTAGAATAGTTCTATATTTTCTCTCAGCTACCCCATTCTGCTGAGGAGTATAGACACAAGTACTTTGATGTGAAATACCAAGAGATAACAACATGGATTGACAAGCAGTACTGAAAAACTCACATCCATTATCAGTTCTCATAACCTTTACACAAGTAGAGAACAAGTTCTGAATTTGTGCAAAGAAATTTCTAAGTACTACAAGTGTGTCTGATTTAGAAGCTATGAGAAATACCCAGGTGAACCTGGAAAAATCATCAACAAGAGTTACAAAGTACCTCATGCCAGCATGAGTGGGAACTCTGTAAGGTCCCCAAATGTCACAGTGCACTAGATCAAACAGTGCTTTAGAAGTGTGACTTTTTACATGAAAAGGAAGCTTGGACTGCTTAGTTAATGGATAAACAATACAAGAAGGACTTATTGCATTCTTTAAACCATCTAGACTTGATGATTTCTTCAATATCTCCAAAGGGGCATATCCTAGTCTTCTGTGCCAAAGAGTGCTGGAATCAATATTATCAGTTATGAGAGCTTTACTACATGATGTATTTGCTGCTGAGTGTTTGAAATCTTCTTTTAGGATGTAGAGTCCTTGATCTTCTCTACCAATCCCCTTGACCTGTCCACTTGAGAGATCTTGTAAAACAAAGAATTCAGGGAAGAAAACAACCATGCAGTTAAGTTCCTTTGTTAATTGTGACATAGAAGTCAGGCACAAAAAGAACATTTCCAATCACATAATTCCCAAGTACAGTAGTACTACCAATATGTGATACTGAGACAACATTCCAGTAGGTAGATTAACCTGCCTTCTTTCAGATATAGGAACAGTAGTGCACTGATTTAATAATTCAGCCTTAGATGTCATGTGGTTAGTAGCTCCTGGGTCAATAATCCACTCCTTATTTACATGCTTGGATACTAGTGCAGATAAAATTCTACCTGCTGTGGCAGCTTTTGTTGAGAGATCTCCACTAGAGTCACTTCATTTACTTAGGAGTTGAATAATCTGATTGTACTGATCTCTTGTGAAGAAAGCTGCAGGAGATGCTGGGGATGTAGAGTTGGCTGGCACATTTTCTCCAATGTGTGTGGATTCTGCAGGATTAGGATTAAGAGCTTCAACATGATTAACATAAGAACTTACATTGCCAGACTTCCTCTTTGATTTCCACCCAACTGGATATCCTTTTATCTTAAAGCACTGATCCTTGGTGTGTCCTTGACTATGGTGAAACCTTCAGTCCTGTTGCTAAGATGGTTACTGTGAGGTCTGTGGTTGCTTTAGCTGCCTCCAAAGGTTGGTCTGTACAACAAATGGATGTCCACAATGCCTTTCTTAATGGTGATCTCACTGAGGAGGTCTACATGTCCATTCCTTCAAGGTTTGCTAGACGGGGGGAGAACAGTACTAAGGTCTGCAAACTTCACAAACAATGAGAGGCTTCTGAGGCTTGTGTGGGTTATACTGACTATCATAGTGACTTCTACCTTGATTACCTCCATCACTTCCTCCTGGTTGATGTCCAAATGAGGCATTATCATACTGACCCCTTCCTGAGTTACCAGTACTTCCTCCTTTCTGACTCATCATAGCAGTACTCTCAACCATCTTAGGAAGAAAAACTTCATGACCTGCACCTGCTAAGTTTCTCTGGCTTTCATGATCTATGATCAGGGAAAACACTTTGTTGAGACTAGGAGTTGGAGACTGCATCAAAATTTGACCCCTAGCTGTTGAGTAGGTTTCATTCAATCCCATTAGGAACTCTAGTACTCTTTGATAATCACAATGCTCTTGAAATTTCTTAGATTCAGGGCAACTACATCTTGGACAAGGCATAATAGAATCATACTCATTCCAAAGTTCTTTAAGTGTAGTATAGTAATCAGTCACTGACATTGTTCCTTGAGTTAAGCTGTGAATTTCTTTATGAACCTGAAACACATGAGCTCCATTGATTTTGTCAAACCTTTCCGTTAGATCACACCAAACTGTATGTGCATCACCACTATTCACAATACTGCTAAGCAATTCAGGTCTAACAGCATTCATAATCCATGAGAGAACAATAACATTACACTTCTCCCAGATATCAGACAGTTCAGTAGTGAATTTGGACTTAGGGAATCAACCATCTATAAAACCTAGCTTACTCTTTCCTACAAGTCCTATACGCATAGATCTACTCCAAATAGTATAGTTCTCTGAGCCTGTAAGCTGAAGAGAGATGAGAGAGCTACCTGGAGTGTCATTTGGTTGTAGATACAGTGGGTGATTGTGGTCAATAGTAGGAACTATGTAGTTCATTGATCCATCATTTGAATTTCCTTATGTTGTGTTTGATTGCAGGTTTGCAGCGATTCCAGCTATGTCTGCCATGGATCTTAACTTGAAAGACTTTGATGCTTATTTGCGACTCGAAGAACTTTCAGCTTCGAATCAACAGGCACCCCTGCTGCTTTCAACAATGCTCACTCGTAGATTTCACTTTCCCTAGGATTGTACAGGGCTCTAATACCATGTTAACTCCATTAATGGAGCTTGTAAACAACACTGAATAACAGAAGATACAGAGTAGGAAGAATAAAGAAGAAACTGTTTTATTGATTCATTATTTTTGCATACATTGTGTTTACATCAAGCCTCTATTTATAGGCAGTGTATTCATCATGAATCAGCACTAACAACATTCTAACAAACTCTGCTGACTCAGCCTAACTCTAACTAACTTTACTAACCATATTTAACCATGGTAGCTTGTACTGTGGTTAACAGCTCTAATTTTGAAGTGATCCATGAATTGAGATTAGATCCAAAAAGGCATCACCAGTGGGAATGAATGAGTAAGCAAGTAGTGAGGTTCCTGTCCACACGAAATGACAAAAAGTGGAGTTTCCAAGCACTTTCATTTCATTGCAATTCTTTATCAAGTTCCAGTAGGGTACCCTATTTAATTCATATTTTGATTTATGTTAAGGAGTTGACCTTTTTATATTATCCCTCTGTTCCATATTAAGCGAAGTTACTAATTATTTATTTGTTTACTTTTAAATTGATACATCTATTAAGAAAACAATAATTAACATAGTGAATTTACCATTTTACCTCTATAATATATGAAGTGGGTGAATTAAATACTTAAGATTTTCAAGAAGTTCTACTTTTTTCACAATAATTAATTGAGGGTATAATAGGTAAAAAAAAATTGTCCTTACTTGATTTGTCAAAATGGACAAGTAATTAGGAACAACGGGAGCATAATTTATTTCCTAGGAAATATCAAACTTCATCATTAAAAAGAAAAGGGCAAATATGAAAAAAAATTCAACATCCATCTTAAACTTTGAACAATGGAAATCTTAGTAACTCAGTTTTTGGCTACGTACATAAACTCCCACCTTGTTTGTGAGGATTTGATTCCCCACATTATTATCCCCTTCTCATTTCCCCTTTCGATCCCCTAAACCCAATTTTTTAGAAGAAAAAACAAACTTTGAGCAATTCAATTATTTTGAGCAATGAAAAAAGCTCCAAAAATTCACTTAAAATAAAATATGGATAAATAAATTCTTTTGGCCACAATGGCCCAAATGACTTTTAACACAATAAATTGATTTTCATTTTGACATTTTTATCCTTCCCTTCCGAATTTAATATTTTTAAATTAATTTATTTTGGGAAATAGTGATATTAATCCCTGTATTGTTGCATACTTTCAGTTTTAATCCCTTTGTTATTTGATTGTGTACATTTAATCTTTAATTATTTATAGTGTGCGGTTTTAGTCCTTGAAGTTAACAAAAGTTTATTATTTAACAAATATGATTATTCTAAAATATATAAAATAAAATAAATTGAAGGGTTGGTGATACTAAAAGTTTGAAGAATTATGTGTATGAAAAAAATTAAATTAAATAAAAACAAAGTGTTAAATTTTTATTTCTTTTAATGACTGAAAGATGTTAGGACATCATTGATAGCCTTAAGGAGCATGTCCACCTGCTAAACCCTTTCAAATATAATCATGTTTCACCTTGGTTAGTAACCATTGAAAAAAGACAAAAAGAATGAATTGCTAATAAATAAAAAAACAGAGCAAATAGAGAAACAAATGAGTTAAATTTATATACATAATTTTTCAAGCATTTAAAATCATAATCATTTTGTTAAATAGTTAACTTTTCTTAACTTTAAGGACCAAATTCACACACTTTAAATAATTGAAAGTTAAATGTGCATAGTCAAATAACACAAGGATTAAAACTAAAATCATGCAATAATATACGTACAATAACATCAATTATAATGACGTGAATCTGGCGTAGCTCATGTTAATTTGAGAATTCTATGATTTCTTAGCAGAGAAGATATTTAACATATTCAAATGACAAATACAAAACTACCGATAAATTACAAGCAGTGGCATTGTCTTAATTTAATTGAATGACAAATGGAAAACTAACACGGTCCATATAATTAAGGATGGAATCTGAATAGAGTAAAATAAAGATGAAATTGGCAATTTCATTATCTGCGAATATCATTTTTTGTTCAATATAAATACTATGATTGTACACACAAACTGAAATTGGAACCTAATATGAATACACGTTAAGGAATTAAAATAAAAAATTAATTTTGACCAAGAGTAGTAGTGAGGGTACATAAACACTTTTCAATTCGACCTAATTCCCTTGCGACATGAATAATGTATGGTCTATCCTCTCCCTTATCAGCTGTGCATTTCTTAATAAGATTCAAGTAGTCTTTCAATTGTTGTTGAATCTCAATTCCATGCTCTTCTAAGATAGTTGGATCTGCAATATCCATTACATTACTCTCTTTAATATAACGATCGACAGAGTTGATTGGAAGATTTTTAGAATCTATTGTCTCTTCCAGAATTACAGAATCCAGTCTATTCATAGCGTTACCCTCTTCTTCAAAATCCATAGTCTCTTTAGAATCCGCTCTTTTCATAATAATATCGTACACGTCCTTTCCGGTAAATAGCTGGAAGAGAAGAATCCCAAAGCTGTAGACATCAGTTTTTTGAGTAATAATCAACTGGTGCTTATATTCTGGAGCTATATACCCAACTGTTCCACGCACACCATCATGATCTAGTAACTCCAATTCCCCTGGAGGCAATGATATGGAGAGTGCGAAGTTCAATATTTTGGCAGTGCCGCTGTTCTCATCTATTAGCACATTGTGAGGCTTTATATTTCTGTGGATGATGGGTGTAGTAAATTCAGTATGCAGAAAAACGATTGCAGAAGCAACATCTTTGGCAATCCGTAATCGATTTCCCCAAGATAATGACGATTTTCTATTAAGATTACCCTTTTTGAAAAGTAGATCACTAAGAGATATACCTTCAACATAGTCATACACCATAACTGCCTCTTCAAATTCTAGACAGCAACCGACAAGTCTCAATACATTCTTCAGATGACTCATCTGAGCAGTAATTGCTACATCTCTGTGGATATTGAATTTTGTACATGTATTGAACCTGACTAAAACAAGGCGATTGTCAAGTGATCCCGTAACCATCGACACCATGCCAAGGTCCATTTTGGTTTTAGAATGTTTAGTTGCATTGTCGATCTCAGTGGCAGTGAAGTAACGGATGGGAATTCTGCAATTTCCGTCGCATAAAGCAAGAAGCTCCTCAAGTACGCAACTTCCATTCTTCAAATAACAATCTTTCTCTTTCTTCCGCCTTGCTGCAGAGGCAGAGGAAAAAAGTATTTTCCTTTTGAGTCCCATGAAGAAAGGCATCTTTCTACACAAAATAGTTTGGATGAATTGGTATTGAAATAAAGCATATTAGTAGTAGTGTAAGTAATGTATGAACAAGTTAGAAGAAGTTTCCTGCTGGTCTTAATTTGTGGATTCAATTCCACACAAAATTGAATTTGCAAGCACTTTGATTGAAATTCCATGAATGAGTGATAACGATGGGGGAGGCATAAGTCATAACAGTGGGGGATGGAATTCATGCAATTGGAAACGCGTCTGCCATATAATGCCTTGCTTTGTAAGTTAAGGCTCCATTAATTTTTAGATAAAAACACCTATATGGATGTCACTGACAATATATTTTTGATACTTTAACTAACTTATAATTATTACTTTTTTGTTTTTGTTTTTGTTTTTGTTTTTGTGTATACATAACTTGAAATTTTCTATTTCAATTTATTTTTAATTTTTAAGATTGCGCGACTAAATTCACTAGTTAGATTGCAAAAAGAAGAAAAGTTGTAACACTTTTGGTGATATCATGAATTTTAGTGGATAAAAGTTGAAAGCTTTTTAGCTAATCATATTTTACCCATGAATATCCATATTTCTATGGGTCGAATATGAGTTTAAATCCATATTTCTATGGGTCGAATAAAGTAAGGACCCGGCTCTCCTTCCGTGTGTATCGCCTCCGATTCCCAGTGCACTCCTAAATAAAATCATTAGGAGTGCATTGGGAAACTGGAGGAGCTACACACAGGAGGGAAGATTTTTAAAATCTGTTGTCTCTTTTGAATTTTTAGAATTCACTCTACCCATAGTATCGTACACTGTTTTTGCTGTTAATAGTAGAAAGAGAAGAACCCGAAAGCTGTAGACATCAATTTTTTGAGTAATAATAAACTGGTGGATATATTCTTGAGCTATATACCCGAGTGTTCCAAGCGCACCATCATCTAGTAACTCCAATTTCCCTGGAGGCAATGATATGGAGAGTGCGAAGTTCAATATTTTGGCAACGCCACTCTTCTGATCAATTATCACATTGTGTGGCTTTATATTTCTGTGGATGATGGGAGTATAGTAAATTCAGTATGCAGGAAAACTATTGCAGAAGCAACCTCACATACAACTAGTAATCGATTTCCCCAAGATAGCGATTTACTATTTTGATCATCACCATTATCCTTTTTGTAAAGTAGATCGAAAAGAGATATAGCTTCAACATATTCATACACCATAACTGGTTGTTCAAATTCTAGACAGCAACCAACAAGTCTCAACACATTCTTGAGATGACTCATCTGAGCAGTAATCGCTATATCTCGGTGGATATTGTTGAATGAACATGTACTGAACCTAACTAAAACGGGGCGGTTGTCTAGCGATCCCGTAACCATACACTCATCGGAAAGCTCCATTATTGTGGTTTTAGAGTGTCTAATTGCATTGTGGATCTCTATGGCAGTGTAATAACGGCTGGGAATTCTGCAATTTCCGTCGCATAAAGCAAGAAGCTCCTCAAGCACACAACTTCCATTCGTTAAATAACAATCATTCTCTGTGTTATATTCTAGGTGTTTTGATGATCCTCACAAATGCAGGGACTCGGTCCCTGGCAGAGCGCTCTCGTCCAGATTCAAAATGGGGTACAACTATAAAACTGTCTTGTCAGGTTGGTTGGTGAGAAGTACAATGTACTTCACCAATAGGAAGGGCAGATGAGGTTGTTTGTTTCAGTGGTCAAAACTCTTGTTGATGACTGATAAATACAACAATAAACAAACAACATTATTTATTCAATAAAGAGAGAGAGCTAGCAAGTCTTTTCAAGAACTCACAAAGAAAACACTGCAAGGGACCTGGTCCCAGAAAGACTGCGTACGTGAAAAGTCAAACGACAACTGTCTAAAAGCTGTAACATCTGACATGGTTGGTGCACAGGTTTTCAGCCAATGGTGTCGTCCCAAGGAGTTTGTGTCCTTTTGATATAGCCTCTTCTCCAAAACACAAACTCAAGATTTGGCAAACAAAGATTTAAATTTCTGAAATTCATAAGCTTACAAAGAGAAGACCATCTTCAAGGAAGAACACTGCTCAACTCAACAAAGGGACCTGATAGAGTGCTGAAGAGTCTTTGTTGTATTTTGAGCTTTGTATCTTATGTGCTTAAATTGTAAATCTACTCCTAAGTTATAAATGATAGTAGATCAGTGCTTGTCTAAGTATTTAGTTTGAGTTGTATTAACTAGAGTTAGTTAGTCGAATCATCTTGTTTTAGTCAAGCCTTTTTACATCATTGTTTTGATGTTCTCTTGGGTAGAGTTGCCTAGGAGTGTTAACTAGAGTTAGTTGATGTGTGGTGCAGCAGAGTTGCTGCTCGTTTAAGCTCTTGTCTTGGAGATCAGAGTTGGTGACTAGAGTTAGTCTTGGGGGTTCTTAAAGTCTAGATCAACTAAAGTTAGTTAGTTTAGTGGCCAATAGGATTATTGCTTTGGCTCATTTAAGTAATAAGAGTATTACTTAGTGTGGGATTAGGGTGTTAATCTCTCACTGTTGTGGTTGTAATATGTGTTTTACTTTTGCTTGAGAAAGTTAGTGAAAACAGTTGGAAAATCCTGTGTGACAGGTCGTGGTTTTACTCCCTTGAGCAAGGAGGTTTCCACGTAAAACTCTTGTGCCTATTTTACATTGTGCTATTTATTTTCTGCACTTTAATTCTGTAGAGGGACCTGGTCCTGTGATCACTTGTGGACGCATACATTCCAACAATTAGTATCAGAGCTTGGGCTCTCTATCTGGTTAACACCAAGAGAGAGATTACTGCGAGGATTGGCGACACCACTGAACCTGCGAAGAAGTCAGTCACCCACAAGACCACCTCTTTTTGATGGTCAGTTCTATAGATGGTGGAAGATTCAAATGAGTGACTATCTCATGGCCGAGGACATTGAGGTATGGAGTGTCATATGTGAAGGTCCTTATGTGCCAACTATGGAGGTTAAAGATGGAGAGGTCACAAGAGTCATTCCTAAAACTCGACAACAGTATAATGACTCTGACAAAAGACTAGTCCAGAAAAATCACAAAGCCAGGAAACTACTGATATGTGGCATTGGAGTAAATGAATACGATCTGATCTCATCTTGTGAATCAGCCAAGGAAATTTGGGATCTATTGAGAACAATGTATGAGGGTACTAATGAAACAAGGTAATCTAAGTTAGATCTCTTTACTACTCAGTTTGAAAGTTTCACCATAAAAGAAGGTGAATCCATTCATGAAATGCGTACCAGATTCTCCACCATTACAAATGATCTTATGTTCCTTGAAGAACCAGTCCCTGTGTGTAAGCAAGTCTCTAAGATACTGAAAATTCTTCCTAGATCTTGGACAAATGATTTTGTGACTGGCTATGAGACAAGGAAACCTGAAGTATTGACGTTGTATGCACTCTTTGAGCATCTTCAAGTTCATGAGATGCACAAAAAAGGGGAGGGTCTCATTCTCAAGGGTGAAGACAAGAGGACAAATCTAATTGATGATGCTGATCAGAAGAGAGATGCAAAAAGGACGAATCACTCGCTTCCAAGGTGTCACAAAGTGAAACCCCTGAAATAGATGACAACATGGGATATTACACTCAAAGATTGCAAAAAATTGTGAGAGGACGTGGAGGCTTCATGAAGAGAGAAAATCATGACAGTGCTACAAGCTCTAGTGACGTGTGTTACAAGTGTGATCAACCAGGTCACTCCATTAGAGACTGTCCTATGCATAAAGCTGACCACAAGGAATATGCCAAGATCGGAGAAGGTAAAGACAAAGAGTGGGACCAGGTCCGTGACAAGTCAAGCAGAAGAAAAGCTGATTATCGGGCGGTGAAGAAGGATCTGACTGCATGGAGAAATTCCTCAAATGATTGAGATGATTCTGAACACTCTGATGATGCTTTCATGGCAAAGTTTGATGAGGAAGATGCTGATGAAAATGTAACCATATCATATTTCAAGCAAAACTTGAATATCTTTTCTACTAATAAATTGAGAAAGTTAGTTGTTGTACTACTTGATTTGATAAGTGAGCTAACAACTGAGAATGATCTCGTGAACAATAGCCTAGACATCTCTCATGATGGAAAAATTACGTTAGTTGCCCAAATATCTGATATTGAAAATTAAATGGTTGTTCTAGAAGCTGAAAATCTAAAATTGAAGCAAAAGATAAAAGAGGTGACTACTACAGTTTTTAAAGGAAAGAACGAGGCCAGTAGCTTGCAGCTGGAGCTTGAAAATAAGCTGCACACTGTTGAAATGAAGATGAAATTGACTCTAGAAAGAAATTTTGTGCTGGAGAGGGACCTGGTCCGCGTAAAATAGGAACTGAACAAATCCATCAAATGGACCACTTCCTCTAAAATGGTTACAAATTTAATCAGTCAGGGTAACAACAGTAGAAGAGGGCTGGGATGTGAGAAGATAGATTCCCCATACAATCCTCACAGCAAAACTGTTTCTGATGCTGATAATTTGTTATGTGTGCATTGTGGTTGAGATGAACATCATAAGAAAGATTGTCCTGTTTTGAGTCCAAACAGAGAAATACACAGAAGAAGGGACCTGGTCTTGCTTCTGGTTCTAAGTTGAAGAAAAGCAGTCTGCCTCACTGGACAAAGAATTCTCTTATCACTCTTCTATCTTCTAACTAGGAACTCCAACTAAAATGGGTTCCCAAGGCTAACAAGTTATATGGTATTCAAGTGAGAGGAAGTAGCATCAGTTAGTGTTGGTTCATGAATAGCGGATGCTCAAAGCACGTGACTGGGAAACTGAAAACTTCCTCTCTCTCAAGGCACTTCAAGGTGGAGGTGTCTTATTTGGCGATGGCAAGAAAGTGTATATTCTTAGTGTAGGCATGTTTGGGAAGTTTAGGGAACACACCATTGAGGATGTGTACTGTGTCAATGGTTGAAATATAGTCTTTTAAGTGTTTCACAGATTTGTGATGAACGAAATGAAGTGAAAGTTCTTATCAGACAAATGTGTCATCACAAACTTGCTCTCTCGGGTGATGATCTTGACAGAAAAAAGATGCAAGAACATGTATATTGCTGATCTGAATACTGCTTTTAGTGACAGTCTCACTTGACTAGTGCTCAAGGTGAGAATACTGAGGTATGACACAAGAGACGTGCTCATGTGAGTGCTTCTCTACTGCACAAACTTGTGTCAAGGGACCTGGTCCTCGGTCTGCTCAAAATAAAATTTACAGATGACAAAGTTTGTGAGGCTTGTGTTAAAAAGAAGCAGATCAGACCATCCTTCAAGTGGAATATATCGGTTGTTAATCTTCCAAAGAACTTTCGGACTGAAATGGTATATAGTACATGTTCTGTGACCAAAATGATGATATTGAGAAGTCTAATCTCAATGTTGTTGAAAGAGTATTTGTGGGATATTCTTCCTCCAGCAACGCTTATCCTGTGTATAAAAAATGTGTGCATTGAAAAAGATGTTTATGTGATTTTTGATGAGTCTGGAAGAATTCAGAAGCACATTGCAAAATAAAGAAGATTCTGAGATGGAAGAGATGCTTCAAATTCATAGAGATGGTCTAAACAGTGAGCTTGCTGAAGAATATATTTTTCATGAATCCACCAATCCCAAGGAAGCTGATGCAGATGATGAACCTTATGAGGGACCCGGTCCGGTAGACAATGCTGAACAAAGATAATGCAGTTCGAACTGATAATGTGAATTCTGAAGGTGAGAATGAAGATGTTGATCAAGCTTAGTTTGAAAGAAGCAAAGCATGACACTCGGTTCCCCGACCAGCTGACAGGTTCGGTTCCTCTTCAACAATGGTTTTTAAAAGAGGTAAAATTGATAAAATCTTTTTTTAATAAAAATCACAAGGAAAGAAATTATTGATTATTCAAGTATATATCAATGATATCATCCTTAGAGCAACCTTTGAGGTGTTGTGTGAAGAGTTTGCCGCACTCATGGGTAGTGAGTTCTAAATGAGAATGATGGGAGAATTATTCATAGAGCTACTGATCAAGCAAACCTCTAAAGGTACCCTTATTTTTCAAGAAAAGTTCATCAAGGAGTTGCACAAGAGGCTTAACATACTTGAAGTCAAGACAATGTTAAAAGGGGGTAATGTCATCATGAAGCTTTGCAAAATGGAAGATCAAGTGGCTGACATCTTCACCAAGATTCTAAGCTTGTCAAACGGAATCACACTTTAAGGCTGCTAAGAGAATCCTAAGACACTTGAAGAAGATAGGGACCTAGTTCCATTCTGTCCATCAGGAGACTTTTTGATTTGGTGATGCTAAGAGGAATATGGTGATGCTGATTATGCTGGGTATCAAGTTGATAGAAAGAGTACCTAAAAAATGACTTATTTTCTAGGCTGATCTCTCATTCACGGGGAACCCAAAGGTAAGATTCAGTTGCTCTTTCAACAACTGAGATAGAGAATGTAGCAAGTGCAGCTTGATGTGCTCTTAGAAGACCTGGCCGAGCTAATCAAACTGAAGTTGGGGATGCTGAAATCTGATTGGATGGATCCTGCCCGAAGCAATCAACCCTCTCATGACTATGCGAAGGGAGCAGGTATCTTTGTTTTACAATTATGTATGTTTTAGCAAGTTCAGTCTCATACCTTTTGTAGGTATACACACATGACAAAAGGGCTGAAGGAAAAAGGAGGTCAGGACTGATCTAGAAAATCACATTCAAACTACAGAGGGGGACCCGGTCCGTTCTCGAAGGTTAGCACTCTTAACATTGCATTTTGAATTATGCATGAGAACCGTTGCAATTGCCACATGTTTGTCATTCAGATATCTGACCGTTGTCCCATCTTTTGAGTACCAAAATGACACTTCCTTTATACTTCATATTTCTTTCTATCTCCCCAGAAAATTAAAATCCCCTTCCAAAAATCAGAGTTTTTCAAAACCCTATTTTCTTCTCTCTAAAGAACATTTCAAATGTTTAAACCCTTTGTTCCTATTGGAGAATTTTCGAATGGAAAATTTTTTGAGTGTGAAGAGGGACCAGGTTCGACAAGCAAAAAAAAGAAAGTGGAAAAGATGATGTTCAAAAAGGAAGAGGCTGATATTCTGAGAACTCAAAGTATTCTGAATAGGAGGGTGTATGACCTTGAAAAAAAAAGGGGGAAATGAAAAAATTGAAATGGTTCCTCAATTATTGATCTATTCATCTCGGAGGCCTTGAGTAAGTTTGATTTTAAAACTCAGGCTTGCGTTGGAAGCTATGACAGTTGCTCTTGCTAACAGGGATACTGAAATAGTTTGCCTGAAGGCTCAGCTTCTGAAACAACACAATCGGAGGGACTAGGTTAAAAAAAAAAAAAAAAACTGGCATCCCTGAAGGTTCAACATGAAGCCTGGGCAGCAAAGAATGTGAACTTCAAGAGAGGCTTCTTAAAAACCAAGCTAAGGGATATACTCTGCTAATCATATTCTTCAATCCCTTGCTCCTAAGCCATTGTCTCTTCTCCTAAATTCCCGTGTCAGTCCTCCTCTTTTTCTATCGAAACTAAGTGGATATTGTCGTGTTTCTTATTACTTTATGCATTTTTACTCATGAATTTACTTGAACTGCATTTCTGTCAACTTGGTTTACTCATCTGAGCAGTAACTGCTATATCTCGGTGGATATTGTTTAATGTACATGTATTGAACCTAACTAAAACAAGGCGGTTGTCTAGCGATCCAATAACCGCAGACCCCTTGGCAAGGTCCATTTTAGTTTTAGAGTAGTGTTTTATTGCATTGTGGATCTCTATGGCAGTAAAGTAACGGATGGGAATTCTGCAATTTCCGTCGCATAAAGCAAGAAACTCCTCAAGCACCAAACTTCCATTATTCAAATAACAATCCTTCTCTTTCTCCCGCCTTTCAGCAGAGGCATTTTTTCCTCTGAAGAAATGCATCATCTCTAATTTAGAAGTGACACAGTCTCCATGAATTAGAATTAAATACACAATAATGCATCCTTCACTATTAGTGTACTAGATGGAAACACATGTTTCCTGTGCATTATATGCCGACTGCCATATAATGCCTTATAAGGTGTGAATGTGATCATCATCCTCACGCCCTACTTGGTAAGTTGACGTCTCCCGCATGGCGTGCCCCACGCTTTTAATTTCTCCAATTGATTTCTTTTCCATTACTGTTAGCCCTTTTCAAATTTGGATTAAAAATAATAATACTATTACCCTTTTAAGCTCCGAACTCGTTTCTTCTTTCTTTATTCAGCTTCCTAATTATTTGCTTATTAAAATATTTCGCATTGTAACACAATCTTTTTGTATTTCTTGCGTTTACTATTTTCAAATTCTATTTTAAAAATCATAACTCACTGAAGGAATTGAAAAGTAAAAAAGATACTACTAAACTATCCCTCCATTTCTATTTAGTTGTTACCAATTTAGATTTCACACTCATTATAAAATTAGGTAAATTTATTATTGTATCTCTATTTAATGTTCTCTTAAAATTAAAATTTCAAAAAATATATGACAGTAAATATGTTTACTCGAAATCTTACGATAAAAAAATAATTTTTTTCATATTCTCTTATATTTCATGAAGAGTAAATTACAAATGAAATACATGGTAATTGAAATGCATTGAACTACTACTATTTTTTAAAAATTTTGAGCTTGAAATTGGAGTCAAAATTTCAATACGAATTGATTCAAAAAATTTTAGTAGTTTGTTTGTTGTGATTCCTTTTTATTTTATTTCAAAATTTACTCTCTACTTTTCACCATGTAAAACACAAGTCTTCGCTAATAAAACACAGTGCTTCAAAATAGGCATACTTTACCACCGGCTCTGAAAAAACACAACCCCCCTGTTAAAGTATCTCAGCCTTTGACCATATATCTCACAGAGTCTTCCGCATTAGTGCAATTAATGTCGTTAATTATGATGGGCGTAGTGATCTGGTGAATTATGAATATACCTTTCAAATTGACACGAAAAGATTTGCATGCAGTTCATAAGGTATGGATTCTTATATCTCTTTGCTTAATTAAATAATTATGATGTCATGCTTGCTCTTAATATGCTTTGGAGGGAGTGTAAGTAAGAAATCTTTAAATAATGTTGTTGAACCAAGATTAGCCTCTGGCTCATGAGGAAGTTGGAGGGTGTTAGCTCTTCGACAGAACCAAGCCCTTCCGCGGCTGAAGAAAGAAAATCCTCAGTCCGGTGATGGGCCAAGAATTCCATTTTTCTATTTAGACATTTAATTGCCCAAATTAGTCTCCGCAAGAAATTCTTCTCAATCTCCCTGTTCTTCAGACCATTATACATTCAATACTTTCACCATAGTTGCTTAAATCATGTACAGAAAATCAACGTAAATTCAAGTATCAAATTTTAAGCAACATGGATATGTTATGTGCAGACTTGCACAGTTTGTGAGTTTTTTCATAATTTAAGAATTTGGATATTAGAGAAGATCAATCATAATAATAATGAAGTTTTTTATGATCACACTTATTACCTAATTATATATAATTTATAATAATACTAATGAAGTTCATCTTAATTAGAGAATTCTATGCTTTACTAGCAGAGATGAAATTTAACATAACCTAAAATGTTACAATCTTGTAAACCAAGAAACGTTTATTCTGAATATTCATATATCATATCTTTTGATTTAATTAAAGCAATTGATTACCTCACTTCTTAATTAAGCACTGAAATGACTCATGTTGGATAAAATGGAAAATGGTTAAGACGAAGGATAAATTACAAGCAGTGGCATTGTCTGAATACCCGTCTGTTCAAAACTAACACGGTCCTATTTGTTTTTGTAAACCAAAAAATTAAGGAGAAATCAATCCCAATAGAGCAAAAGAAAGATCAAATTGGCAATTTCAGTATCTGCATATACTAGTCATTTTTTGTTCAACATAAATATTAGGGTACAAACAAACTGATTTTCCTTGAAATTGGGACCTCTAAACATTTAATTTTGACTAATAGCGAGGGCATGGAAACACTTTTCAATTCGACATAATTCCCTTGCGACATGAATCATGTATGGTCTATCATCTCTCTTGTCAGCTGTGCATTTCATAGCAAGGTCCAAGTAGTCTTTCAATTGTTGTTGAATCTCAATTCCATGTTCTTCTAAAATGGTAAGATCCACTATATCTACTACATTATCTTCTTTAATATAACGATCGACGAGGTTGGTTGCATTTTTCACTCTATCTATATAATTTAATGTCGGTATTGAATCTGTATCTCTTACTCTTATCATAATATCGTACACGTCAAAGCTGTAGACATCAGTTTTTTGAGTAATAATTAACTGGTGGTGATATTCTGAACCCGTCTGTTCCACACACACCATCATCAAGTACCTCCAGGGGAATAATGATATGGAGAGTGAGAAATTCAATATTTTGGCAACGCCGCTCTTGTCATCTATTATCTGGCTTTATATCTCTGTGGATGATAGGCGTAGTAAATTCAGTATGGAGGAAAACGATTGCAGAAGCGACATCACGTGCAACTCGTAATATTAAGATTAACCTTTTTGAAAAGAGATATATTCATAAACCATAACTGCTTCTTCAAATTCTAGACAGTCTCAGCACATTCTTGAGATGACTCATCTGAGCAGTAATCGCTATATCTCGGTGGATATTGAAGAATTTATATCGGTTGAACCTAACTAAAATTGTCTAGCGAACCCATAACCAAAAGAATTTATATCCATTTTGGTTGTAGAGTGTTTTATTGCATTGTCGATCTCTATGGAAGTGAAGTACCGGATGGGAATTCTGCAATTTCCGTCGCATAAAGCAAGAAGCTCCTCAAGCACACAACTTCCATTTTGTAAATAACAATCATGTTCTTTCTGCAGAGGCAGGGGAAAAAAGTTTTTTCCTTGTGAGTAGTCCTCTGAAGAAAGGCATGCTCTAATTTAAAAGTGATGACTAGTCCCCATGAATTGGGATTAAATACGCTTACGCATTGTGAGTAGTCCTCTTTAAGTTTTTTCCTTGTGAGTAGTCCTCTTTAAGAATTTCCAAGCACTTTCATTGTAATTGGTTATCAAGTTTTTCCCATTAGTTAAGGACACCCCAATGTCGTCGCCCAATTAATTAATGGAAATGTTTTATATTAGGGAGTTGATGTTTTTAATTATTATTTATTTATGTTAGGAGTTGACTCAGTAACAGGCGTTTGGGCAAAGCCAATGAAACACACACCTTATGGGGTAGCAGGATAACATCTAAATTATATTCATGTATTATTTTTTGTATAATTTATACGAAATTTGATAGGTAGAAAGGGAATAAGTTTTTCATGTGCATAAAATTAATATGACATTTGTTTGACAATTTAGAAATCCTCATAATTAAGAGAAAATACATAAAGTCACCACTGAAATTGTCTCGGATTTTCAAAAAGACACATTAACTTTGCAACCGTCCTATTACCCCCACTAAACAATTTTGAACTGATATTATTATATTATTTTTTAATCAGCCCAAATTTTAAGAAGCAAATGTGTTCACACATCAATCATTACATGATACATGTTAATTTAATTAAAAATATATAAAAAAATCATTTTAAGTTTTTTTCTTTTTCTTTATTTCTCTCTCTCTTAGTTTTTCACTTATTTTAATTTTGATTTCATCTTAAATTTCACTTCATCTTCCACCCCCACTTTCAAGCTATCAATTCCTCTATTTTCTTTCTTTTTCTTCACCTCACACCCTCACCCCACCTCCACCCCCACGTCAAGTTGAACCCTTGTCCCATTTTTTTCTTTTCTTTTTCTTCTTTTTCTCCAATCAAATTCTTTATTTCAGTGATTTTTTTATTTGAAAAAATCATATTATTTTCTAGACTTTATTGAATTATTGATAACAAACTAATTATTTTTCTAAGAAAATTTAAAATTTTGAAGGTATCATCAATTACTCTATTTTATATAACTTCAAAATTAGAAATGATAATTTTAAAAGAATCAATAAATTCCCCGAAAATTGAAAGAACTTGATTGAAATCGGATAAAAAACTATATGATACCTCCTAATCATCTTGAAATCTAATAGGTTTATCAAATTGTTCGTAATGTAAGAAAATATTTAGATAAAGTTTTAAAATTAAAGAGAGTAAAACTATATATGGTAAATGTATTGAACCTAACTAAAACAAGGCGGTTGTCAAGCAATCCCGTAACCATAGACACCTTGGCAAGGTCCAATTTGGTTTTAGAATGTTTTAATTGCATTGTCGATCTCAGAAGCAGTGAAGTAACGGATGTGAATTCTGTAATTTCCGTCGCATAAAGCAAGTAGCTCCTCAAGTACGTAACTTTCATTCTTCAAATAATAATTATTGTCTTTCTTCAAACACAGGTTCAGACATGTTAGGGACCGGATCAGATGATTTGCACTCAACTTCAAAAAAAGAAGGATGGATATCTTCCTTCAAATTGGTCAAACTCTGAACAACCCATTCTTCTCCTGCCAGAATATTTGATTATGTCCATCTTCCCTCAGGCAAGTCACCATCGAACAACCGTTTAGACATTACGAAAGATACAGGGCTAGGTTGCGAAGTGACATCTAGTTCGACGGAAGGCGCATCATTAGAGGGTTTAACAGCGGGCTGTGCCTCAGAATGATTTGAGGCATTTTGAGAAGAAAGAACAAGAGTGGGTGAACAGGGAAGAGCCTGAGCCTCAGTTGGTGAATGATAAGTAGAAAGGCTTTCTACTGTGGGAGAAGCAAGAACTTCCTTTTGAGGCGTTTCAGACTCACCAGTTTCACCCATACCATACACAGGAGTGGAGGGACAAGGATCTTCAAGAAGAGTTAAGAACTGGAAGGAACTGAGGGAACAAGATCCTTTGAGGGAGAGGATGGCTTAGACGTTTTGAGAAGGAGGAAGAGAATGGATAAGCAAAAGAAAAGTTTTTTTTGTTTATCAGAACACGAGGGAAGATTTTTGTGTGTTTGAAGAAAAAAGGATCTTTGGAGCTTCTTTAATACTTGATCGAGTCCCTAAACAGAGGTGACCCTTGAACTTTGAAATGAAAAGACGTTTCCCTTAGGGAAAGATAAGAAGTTGACACGTGGCAAGTGACTATTATGCAATAACTTAACATAGTAAGGAGATACTAACCTAGAGTAGGGACCTGGTCCGTCTCTTTAAAATTGCCCTGATCAGTATGACTTATTCTTCCCGGAATGCCATGAGTGTGTACCTACAATAAGGTACATTGGTGAATTCCTATTCAGTTTACAAAACAAACAAGCATAGATATCTCCCCCCCCCCCCACACACACCCGAGCATAGTCAATGAGAGGGTCACTCGTATGGTTGTTTAGAGATCAGTTTAGTTTGAGCATTCCTAAACTCATCCTTTTCTTGTTGAAATGCTCTCTGCTCAGAGCTTTGGTGAAGATGTCAGCATTTGATCTTCAGTCTTGCAGAACTTTATGATGACATTTCCTTTTTCAACATTATCTCTGAGGAAATGATATCTCACATCAATGTGTTTGGTTCTTTTGTGTTGAACGAGATGTTTGGCCATATTCATCGCACTTGTGTTGTCACGCATGAGTGGAATCGTATCTGAGAGAACACCAAAGTCTTCAAGTTGTTGCTTGATCCACAAAAGTTGTGCACAACACGAGGCAGCTGCCACATACTCAGTCTCAGCTGTAGACAGGGCCACTGAGTTTTGCTTCTTGGTTCCCCAAGAGATCAATGATGATCCCAGAAAATGAGTCATTCCTGAAGTGCTCCATTTTTCTTTTAGAGTGTCTAATTGCATTCTCAATTTCATTCGCAGTGTAATAACGGATGGGAATTCTGCAATTTTCGTCGCATAAAGCAAGAAGCTCCTCAAGCACCGAACTTCCATTTTTAAAATAACAATCCTTCTCTTTCTTCTGCCTTTCAGCAGAAGCAGAGGAAAAAAGCTTTTTCCTTGTGAGTCCCCTGAAGAAAGGCATCTCGATCTAATTTAGAAGTGACAAGTCTCCATGAATTGGAAGCTGTAGTAGTGGAATCCATGAACAAGTTGGAAGCTGCTGCTTCCTGCTGGTCTTAATTTGTGTATTCAATTCCACACAAAATAATGGTGACTTGATTGGACACTCTCTTATGAATTTCCAAGCACTTTAATTGTAATTGTTTATCAAGTCTTTCCTTAATGTCGTCGCCCTATTAATTAATGGAAATGTTGGTTTATGTTAGGAACTTGACTTTTTTTATTATTATTCTCAATATTTGTTTATTATTGACTTTACACACTTTTTAAGAAACTATAAATAGAAGATTAGTTTTACTATATCATCATTTGAAATACTCTATCTGTCACTAATTACTTGTCTATTTTTTCTTTTTTAGTGTCCCTAATTACTTGTCCATTTTGACAAATCAAGAAAGAACAATTTATTTTACCTATTATACCCTTCATTAATTACTTTGAAAAATGTAAAACTGTTTTAAAATATTAAGTTTTTATTTCACCACTTCATAATTAATAGGGGTAAAATGATAAGCTCACTATGTCAATCATTATTTTTTTAATAGGTGTGTCAATTCAAAAGTGGACAAGTAATTAGGGATAATAAATATCATGTCTTGAGAAATGTAATAGGAAAATGACTATAATTAATGATAAGAGTCAATTAAGAACTAAGTGAAAAATTATCATTGATTTCATAAAGTGGACAAATATTGTTGAACATCTTAAATAGTATAGTAGACAACTATTATTGGACGGAGGGGGAGTATTATTTATTTATGTTAGGGAGTTTACTCAGTGCCTGGCTTTTGGGTAAAGCCAATGAAACACAAACCTCCAATATTATCTTTTACTATATATTTTCTGATCGCAACATTAGTTTCTTAATATTATTGGCCTTTTAATGATCTATAGTGAAATAATCAAGCACCACTTTCTTTATTTTCGTGCATAGAAAAAGTATCGAATATTTTGTTTCATCGTACACTATACTCATGGTCAAATGTTAATTAAAGATTAATTTGTGGAGATCAAAGATTTTTCGAAGCACCCTTTGGCGTGACTCAAATTGTTTGACTTGGCAATTCCATAATGGAGGTTTCAAATTTTAAACGCCTGCAACAATATGTTGGCCTCTTGGGTCAAGCTCATCACACGAGTTTCCTAATACGGTTTTACCTTTCATATGTGGTGTACATGCTATTGCACAAAAGAAGGGGTTCTGAGTTGATCCTGTTCCTGCTCTGAGTGGGCAAATCTCTTAAAGAATCATACAATTTAAGACCAATATGAAAGTGACTGATTTCTTATAAAGAATCAGCTGGAAGATTAGCCTCTCTGTAGGTATGACTAATTTCCATAACCTTAGCTCTTGTTGATAGAGATTCCATATCTCCTCCAAGATGCAGAACAGGTTCCAAGGATATTGGAGTCTGTTTCTAAATGGATTTTTGAGAATCCATTATTCAGACACCATTGAATTTCCAAGAAAGCATGCAGCCTCAACCTCTGCATGATTGTTGGTAGTTGGTACCTATCCCCAAAGGCTTAGACATGGCCTTAATTAGAGATAATCACACCAGCCCCAATGCTTCCCGGATTAAAGAGAGCACTACCATCAGTGTTGACCTTCACAAACTCAGCCTCTGTTCTAAACCATTTTACCTGAATGATATGCTTGGTAGATTCTATATATTTGGCTGTAAAGATCTTGCCACTTGTTGGACCATTGAATAGTAGGGTAAGTTTTGTTGTGAATATCATAGTTGATAGCATAGAGAATTCTAGCAAAAGATGACCATATTTAGCTCTACACCTGTTCTTCCAAAGATTCCAACAAATATAAATAGGCATAGTATGAAGGATAAGCTTATGGACATCATTAGAATGTGTTTTTTAGCCACCATTTCATAATTAGCAATCTAAGAGAAAGATATGGCATGGAACCTGAAAAGAAGTTCCATATGTATACCTTCTTGGCTAGTTAACTTTGTGCTAAAAATGTGGTGGATCGTTTCCTCTCCCGCGTTGATGCAACATACGCTTCAGGAATGAGTTGCTTCAAATGACAAATACAAAACTAAGGAGAAATCAATCCAAATAGAGCAAAGTAAAGATCAAATTGTTAATTTCATTGTCTGCACATCTCTTTTTTGTTTAACATAAATATGAGGGTACAAACAAACTGAACTTCCTTTAAATTGGAACCTAATATGAATACTTTAAAGAAATAAAAATGAACATTTAATTTTGACTAATAGCGAGGGCATGGAAACACTTTTCAATTCGACATAATTCCCTTGCGACATGAATCATGTATGGTCTATCATCTCCCTTGTCAGCTGTGCATTTCTTAGCAAGATCCAAATAGTCTTTCAATTGCTGTTGAATCTCAATTCCATGCTCTTCAAAAATAGTAGGTTCCACTATATCCAGTACATTACTCTCTTTGATATAGTGATTGATGAGGTTGGTTGGAAAAATTTTAAAATCTATTATCTCTTCTAGAATTGCATAATTTACTCTATCCAAAGTATTACCCTCTTCAGTATTGGATTTAGCGTCTACTTCAAAATGTATTCTCTCTTTTGAATTTATAGAATCCACTCTAGTATTCATAATATCTCGCACTTCCTTTCCGGTTAATAGCAGAAAGAGAAGAACCCCAAAGCTGTAGACATCAGTTTTTTTGAGTAATAATAAGCTGGCGGTGATATTCTGGAGCTATATACCCCACTGTTCCACACACACGATCATCTTGCAACTCCAATTCCCCTGGAGGTAATGAAATGGAGAGTGAGAAGTCTACTATTTTGGCAACGCCGCTGTTCTGATCTATTATCACCTTAGATGTCTTTATATTTCTTTGGATGATGGGCGTAGTAAATTCAGTATGGAGGAAAACAATTGCAGAAGCAACATCACGGGCAACTCGTAATCTATTTTCCCAACATAGCGATTTTCTATTAAGATTAACCTTTTTGAAAAGAGATATACCTTCAGCATATTCGTACACCATAACTGGTTGTTCAAATTCTAGACAGCAACCGACAAGTCTCAACACATTCTTCAGATGACTCATCTGAGCAGTAATCGCTATATCTCGGTGGATATTGTTGAATGAACATGTATCGAACCTAATTAAAACGGGGCGGTTGTCTAGCGATCCCGTAACCATAGACACACCGGCAAGGTCCATTTTGGTTTTAGAGTGTTTTATTGCATTGTGGATCTCTATGGCAGAGAAGTAACGGATGGGATTCTGCAATTTCCGTCGCATAAAGCAAGAAGCTCCTCAAGCACGCAACTTCCTGTTAGGACCGAAATAAGCAGGTGTAATGCGGAAGCTAGCAAAGCAAACCTCGAAAAACCACGAGTAAGAAGACAAACGAGAAACACACCAAAAGAGACAGATTTAACGTGGTTCGGTAAATCGACCTACGTCCACAAAGGAGATGAGCAATCCACTATAAATATGAGAGTACAAAATATAGAGAGAAACAACCTCAACCAATTCACTCGAAATACAAGGAGGTACACAAAATTCTCCTCCATAACCGCAACTCTCAAAATCTTAGGACTACATTGTGAATGCTAATTAAGTTAGAAGGAACAAACATTTATATATAGAGTCCTAAAACATTTTCTACAACAAAAGGACTACTAAAATATTAAAACATTTTCCTGAAAGGAAAACTTATTTATGGTAAGAAATCAGGGCAATAAAACCCAATAAATCTCCCCCTTGGCCTGGATTTTGTGACAAAATAAATTTGTCCACCTTCTTCACATAATTTTCAACAGATTGCATCTCTTCTCCATAATCTCCTTCATCAAATCTATGTCTCGACACAGAGAATCTCTCTGAAATAATTTCTCCAACAAAAAATATTCATTACTATCAAAAAGGTTGCGGCTAGAACTACACCCGCCAAGATGAACACCCATCTCTAACATGGTTCCATCCTTGAACCATGGCTCTGATACCACTTGTTAGGACCGAAATAAGCAGGTGTAATGCGGAAGCTAGCAAAGCAAACCTCGAAAGACCACGAGTAAGAAGACAAACGAGAAACACACCAAAAGAGACAGATTTAACGTGGTTCGGTAAATCGACCTACGTCTACAAAGGAGATGAGCAATCCACTATAAATATGAGAGTACAAAATATAGAGAGAAACAACCTCAACCAATTCACTCGAAATACAAGGAGGTACACAAAATTCTCCTCCATAACCGCAACTCTCAAAATCTTAGGACTACATTGTGAATGCTAATTAAGTTAGAAGGAACAAATATTTATATATAGAGTCCTAAAACATTTCCTACAACAAAAGAACTACTAAAATATTAAAACATTTTCCTGAAAGGAAAACTTATTTATGGTAAGAAATCAGGGCAATAAAACTCAATAAATCTCCCCCTTGGCCTGGATTTTGTGACAAAATAAATTTGTCCACCTTCTTCACATAATTTTCAACAGATTGCATCTCTTCTCCATAATCTCCTTCATCAAATCTACGTCTCGACACAGAGAACCTCTCTGAAACAATTTCTCCAACAAAAAATCTTCATTACCGTCAAAAAGGTTGCGGCTAGAACTACACCCGCCAAGATGAACACCCATCTCTAACATGGTTCCATCCTTGAACCATGGCTCTGATACCACTTGTTAGGACCGAAATAAGCAGGTGTAATGCGGAAGCTAGCAAAACAAACCTCGAAAGACTACGAGTAAGAAGACAAATGAGAAACACACCAAAAGAGACAGATTTAACGTGGTTCGGTAAATCGACCTACGTCCACAAAGGAGATGAACAATCCACTATAAATATGAGAGTACAAAATATAGAGAGAAACAACCTCAACCCAACTCTCAAAATCCTAGGATTACATTGTGAATGTTAATTAAGTTAGAAGGAACACACATTTATATATAGAATCCTAAAACCTTTCCTACAACAAAAGGACTACTAAAATATTAAAATATTTTCCTAAAAGAAAAACTTATTTATGATAAGAAATCAGCGCAATAAAACTCAACACTTCCATTCTTCAAATAACAATCCTTCTCTTTCTTCCGCCTTACAGCAGAGGCAGAGGAAAAAAGATATTTTACTTGTGAGTCCCCTGAAGAAAGGCATGCTCTAATTTAGAAGTAACTAGTCTGGATAAATTGGGATTAAATCCAATAAGGCAATACCACTACTCACAAGTGGGAAGCTGCTTCCTGTTGGTCTTAATTTGTGCATTGAATTCCACACAAATTGAGTTTCCAACCACTTTCATTGAGAATTCTGTGAATGCATCAGTGGGGGTTCACAAGGATGCCAGTGGAAACGCGTCTGCTTTACAAAGCTTGGGCTCCACCCCGCCTTACAAGCCATGGTGACCTTACATTGTAAGTTAAGTCTCCGTTAACCCTTTTTTTTTAAAAAAATAAGGCGTGCCTCCAAGCTTTTGTCCATTTGTTTTCTTTTCCACTTCTATGGTCCCTTTTGAAATTTTAATTAAAAAAATCGTCCTTTAGCCTCTGGACTAATTTCTTCTTTCTTTATTTAGCTTCTTAATTATTTTTTCAATTTCTATTTATATGTCATTCTTATTAAAAATAGACTTAATACTTATTATTTTACAAAACTAATGCATAAATTATCATCACAGTTTATTTAGCTTGCCCTCGATCATTAATTAATGATCTAAAGATATTGACTATTAAACAATCGCGCACATGTTTTCACAGAATGCATTATCTTGTTATATTATGTGGGAACAGAGCTTGCCAGCAACTAATTTGGCAGCCATATTTGTGGAAATTACTAGCCATAAATGTGAAAATTGATAGTCAAAATGAAACAAAAATTGTATTTTAACAAAATTTAATGAAAACATATTTAAATTGGTTGGGTGACTTTCAAAATGAAATAGTTGAGTGACTTTATAGGTAAAATATTCATAATTGAGTGGCTTTGAAGTTATAAAAGAAAGTTGAGTGACTTTCAATGAAAAGAACTATTAGTTGAGTGTGTTTCTGTGAGAAAAATTCAGAGTTAAGTGACTTTGAGTTTATAAATGAAAGTTGAGTGACTTTCTGTGAAAAGAAGTAACAAGTTAAGTGACCATATGAGATATTAACTCTACCAAATTTTCATCTTATTACTTATTCGGATATCATATTTACCCCATTTTAATATTTGATATCGCTGTTACTCTCTTGCTATTGTTATTTAGTGTGGACATTATCCCAAGTGTGATTATCATTTTGTCCATATTTTGCATAGTTACCATCATGGAATTCAATTTCCTGAAACCAGTAAGCCCATGTTCTGGGAAAGCTAAGGTATCAGGTCTAACATGGAAACTGGCAAGATACTGTTAACAATAAAGACAGATTGCAAAATAAAGATCAAATTAGCAATTTCATTTTCTGCAGATAGATCTAATTTTTGTTCAACATAAATATGAATACTTTAAAGAACGGAAACATTTTTCAATTCGACATAATTCCCTTGCGACATGAATAATGTATGGTCTATCATCTCCGTTGCCAGCTGTGCATTTTTTAACAAGATCTGAGAAGTCTTTCAATTGTTGTTGAATCTCAACTCCATGCTCTTCTAAAATGATAGGATCCGCTATATCCATTACATTACCCTCTTTAATATAACCATTGACAAATTTAAAATATTCTGTCTCTTTAGAATCCACTCTGTACAAAGTATTTCCCTCTTCGTTAATGTCTTCTTCAAAATCTATTGTTTCTGTTGAAGTTGTAGAATCCACTCTATCCATATAAATATCTGGCACTGTCTTTCCGGTTAACAGCTGAAAGAGAAGAACCCCAAAGCTGTAGACATCAACTTTTTGAGTAATAATACCCAATATGGCATGTTCTGGAGCCATAGACCCATGTGTTCCATAAATCTTATCCTCTTGTACCTCCAATTCTCCCGGAGGGAGTGATATGGATAATGAGAAGTCTAATATTTTGGCAACACCGCTCTTCTGATCTATTATCACATTTTGAGGATTCAAATCTCTGTGGATAATGGGCGTAGTAAATTCGGTATGTAGAAAAACGATTGTAGAAGCAACCTCATTGGCAATCCGTAATCGATTTCCCCAAGATAATGACGATTTTCTAAAAAGTAGATCGCTAAGAGATATACCTTCAACATATTGATACACCATAACTGGTTGTTCAAATTCTAGACAGCAACCGACAAGTCTCAACACATTCTTCAGATGACTCATTTGAGCAGTAATCGCTATATCTCGGTGGATATTTTTGACTTTCCATGTATTGAATCTAACTAAAACAGGGCGGTTGTCCAGCGAGCCCGTAACCATATCCTCCATTATTGTGGTTTTAGAGTGTTTTATTGCATTGTTGATCTCTATGGCAGAGAAGTAGCGGATGGGAATTCTGCAATTTCCGTCACATAAAGCAAGAAGCTCCTTAAGCACGGCACTTCCATTATTTAAATAACAATCATACTCTTTCTTCCGCCTTTCAGCATCGGCAGAGGAAAAAAGTTTTTTCATTGAGAGTAGTAGTCCCCTGAAGAAAGGCATGCCCTAATTTTGAAGTGATGACTAGTCTCCATGAATTGGGATTAAATACAATAAGGCATCCATCACTGTGATGCTCTTTCTTACTTTGAGGCGTGCATTAGATTCCACACAAAATGGAGTTTCCAACCACTTTCATTTCATTTTCTATTAAGAGTAATATTTTCAACATATTAGAAAATTTGGCATCTTCTAATAAATAATTGCACAAGTTGATCAATTTAATTTTCTACCCTATATCCTCTGATCGTAACATTTGTTCCTTATAATTGGCCTTTCAAGATTGAATGATCTGTAGTGAAATAATCATGCACCACTTTCTCTATTTTGTGCACACAAAAAATATTGAATATTTAGTAGATTTGTGTAGATCAAAGATTTTTCGAACCACCCATCAGAGTGAGTACTCAGATGGTTTGGTTTGATAATTCTATAATGGAGGTCTCAAGTTCGAAACCTTTTGCCTGTTACAATGTACACAAATAAAAGTGTAATGTATCTGATAAAGGTAGAGTGATGTATTTGAATTTAAGAGAGAGAAGGGTAAAAAAAGATTTTTATAATTAATTCAAATGGTAGAAATTTTTAAAAATTATGTTATCTTAAATAGTGTAATTACAAAATTTTCCCTTGATAGCTCGTAAAAACCACATATTTGTTCGGATCAATGTAATCTGACCCATAGGAAACAACTCGAGCAGCCCAATGTAGTCGCCAAGGAATTGAAGATTATAGGATGACAATCCTTCACTCCGGAAGGGTAGGTTCCATACCGACAAGACCTCCTATCCTAGAATCCGCTCATTTCACACCAACTAAAGCGGAACTTAATCACCAAGGTAGAGTTGTATAAAGCCCTAATATAACTGAACGAAGTGGAAAACCCGCAATACGAGAGCAAAAACCTTTTGTGTGTAAGAAGAAAAGCTTAATCGAGTTAGGTAGGATGTAGATCGAGCGCAATAAGCTACAGGAGTGATTATTTCTCTTTGGAAGGAAAAAAGCATGTTAAATAAGGTCCTCACTCAGCTCTCAGGCTGTCTGGGAATAGCTCCACCAGACATAGAAGAAAGGAGAATCCAACCCCAACCCAATGAGGCATAAGCAGCCCACTACGTACATCAACGCCCCGTAGTTATTTATTTATTTATTGTTATTTTTTTTCAAAAAAAATGGTTTTGAAGTTTTACTCCTATTTCTCATTTAATAAAAAAATTATTATCCAAAATATTTTAATTTATGACTTAACTTTTCTAGACAACTTTTTAAAAAACGTTTGACCTAAGACATAAGTTCAGTGCTATATCTAAGGTACAAGTATATACTACTACACTTAAGCTCCAAAGCACAAGTTATGCCTACAACATAAGTTTAATGTATGAAATTCTTAAGGCATATTGTTCTAAAATTGAATTTATATCTCAAGATACAAGTTATGTCTTACAAGCTATAAGTTTTGTTTTAGAACTTTGTACATTAAGAAGTTCATACTACTATGCATCAAGGCACAAGTTATGCCTAATACAAAAGAAAATATACAAAGCATTGTCTCATATGACATAAGTTTAACCTATGAACTTTTTAAGATATAATGTTTTACCACTGAACTTATATCTATATATATAGAGAATTAAAAAAAATGTCTTGCGCATTTTGGTTTCCTTAGATTTTTTTTAAATAATAGGGTTATTTTTGTCTTATTACTGAAGTGTTGAAGAACAATATTAAAAATTACAAATTTAAGAGGCAAAAATTAAAGACCACTCCAAGATAGAAGCTTTTCAGTGAATGAACCCTAGTCAATTATTTTACCCCATATGTCAAATAGACAAATACCATGGTCACCTTTTATAAGTTTTTGCATGGATTACCCTTAAATGGATTGTTGTTTAATTTTTGCTCTTCATATTTTAGGTGATTAATTTTTGCTTGTTATTCATTTAAGAAAAAATTGTGGATCAAAGTATCTCTATCTATTCACATATAATTCATTCGACATTGTAATTTTTATCTTTTGAAATTATGTTTTGTCTCGTTCGACATAAGTTCTATGTGAACTAAGTTATGCAGCATAAATTGCATAGTATTTTTTAAATTTTGTTTTAGTGTTCAAAAATTAGAATTATGCCTTTTGCACATATGTTCTTTATCTGTTTTAGATAGAAAAAAATAATACTAACTAATATGGGATGGGATGATAGAACATGTGTGTGTGGGTTCATTATTATTATATTTTGAGAAATATATTACAATTTACACCCTCCCCACATACGACATAATTTTATATCTTTCATAACATAACTTATAGATATAACGATGCAAACATATAAACTAATACCGAAAAATAATTATTTTGTTATATATTTCGATGTCAGAAATATAACGACTTTACAACATAACCATATAATTAGGTGTTGTTAGATGATAACGAATCCTAATTAGGATTTCTCCGTAGATATTCACAAGTCTCTTATGTAAATTACAAGTCCTTTATTTTCTATAATTAGGATAGATTTTGTTTTGTATTAAAACTCTATTGTTTATATATAAATCATATATTGGTAGCCTTGGTTAAGGAAGACACCAACGGCTGACCTTTTCTTTATTCTAATTTGGTATCAGAGCCAAGTTTTTTTTTCCGACACCAATATGGCCAGCTCCAACTCGTCCATCGATGTTGCGTCTCAACCACATTCCTCTCCTTTAACACATCTCTCCATCATTGATTCCAACTCCCAAACAATTTCCCTTCCCAGCCTTCCGATAAAACTTGATCGGGAAAATTATTACCTTTGGCAATCTACAGTATACTCTGCCTTTGAAGCCTTTGATTTGGAGGCTCATCTTGATGGATCTAATGTTCCATCTGCCACTGTCCTAACCACTACTCAGGGGACATCTGAATCCAGCCAAATCTGTCCTTCACGACTTGGAAAAAGAGGGACAAAATCCTTCTTCTTTGGCTTAAAACTACCATGAGCCATTCTATTCTACCCTACATAATGCACATCTGTACCACTCGTGAAGCTTGGTCATATCTTTCCAACCTCTTTCAATCTCAATCTCGAGCCCGAGTCATGCAACTTCGCCACCAACTCCAAACCACAACAAAGGGCTCTTCCACCATTATGGACTATGTTGATAAGAAACGTACTATATCTCATAGCCTAGCTCTTGTTGCCCGTCCAATAACAGACGAAGAACTTATGAACGCTATTTTGTTCGGTCTAGATTCTTTGTATGGCCCGTTTCGCTCAGCCATCAGTCCTCATCTTGAAAACCTCACTACTGACTCACTTCTTGGTTTACTTCTCCAAGAAGAGGAGAAGCTTGTTGAGGAAACCAAAGCCCTCCAACTTCAAGCCAATGCCATATCTCGCCAATACTTCAATCGCTCCCCAATCACTGGACACTCCAATCAACAAAGTTTCACCACCTCTCAAAAATCCTCTAGTCGCCCAAACAACATCAATCCTTCTCGTTCTTCTAATAGATCATCTCCTCGCATTATTTGTCAAATATGTGAGAAACCCAACCACCATGCTCGTAATTGCTACAACCGCAACAACATGGACTCCTATCCACCTAATCGTTCCTCTAACCGTCCACAAGCCAATATGGTCACTCCATCGGCTAATATGATGTCTCCTTCGGCTATTGTTGACAATTCATGGTTTGCAGATTTCGGTGCCACCAATCATGTTACGTCGGACTTGTCTCAACTATCCATTCACACAGACTATAATGGTGAGGATCATCTTGCTGTAGGTAATGGTCAAAAACTCTCTATTCATCACACTGGTTCCTCTAAGCTTCCTTGTACTACTCGACCTCTTCATCTTAATAAAATTCTTCATGTTCCTTCCATCACTAAGTGTTTACTGAGTGTTTCTCAATTTACTCAAGATAACAATGTCTTTATGGAATTTCACCCCTCTTGTTGTTTTGTGAAGGATCCTCAGGGAAAAACTCTACTTCGAGGGTCACTTGATGATGGCTTATATCGTTTGAATGGTGGTAGGCTTCCATTTATCTCATCCTCAACTCATCGCGCATTTGTCTACTCACGAGCATCACTCCAAGCGTGGCATGAACGTCTTGGTCATCCTCACGAGCAACTTTTGCGTCGTTTAGTCTCTAGTTTCAATCTTCCAGTGTCGTCCAATAAAATGTCTACAGTTTGTGGATCATGTCAATTAGAAAAGAGTCATAGACTCCCTTTATCTTCTTCTTCAAGTCATAGCTTGTCCCCTTTTGATTTGGTGTATTATGATATTTGGGGACCTTCCCCGCATCTTTCTATCAATGGAAATAAGTATTTTGTTCAGTTTCTTGATGATTCCACTAAATTTATTTGGATATTTTTCCCTGGCAGCAAAATCTCAAGTACTTGATGTTTTTAAATACTTTCATAAGATGGTTGACACACAATTAGGCAAGAAAATCAAAATGTTGCAAACTGATTGGGGTGTGGAATATCGTAATGTGTCTTCATATGCCCAATCCATAGGAATAACTCATCGTCTATAGTGTCCTCACACTCATGAACAAAATGGGGCTCCAGAAAGACGTAATCGTACCATTGTGGAAAAAGAACTAACTCTACTTGCTCACGCATGTCTTCCATATCAATATTCGGAACATGCATTTTCTACAGCCACATATCTACATAACCACACCATCCCTCATATATTGTCCTTCAAATCATCCTATCAAGCTCTTTATCATCGTCCACCAAACTACCAACTTCTCCGAAAATTAGGGTGTCTATGCTATCATTTTCTCCGTCCTTATAATAATCATAAAATTGATTTTCGCTCTCTTCCTTGTGTCTTCTTGGGTTATAGTTCGAAGCATAAAGGTTATTTGTGTCAATATCCCCTCACCAATCGAATGTATATTGCTCGTCATGTGATATTCGACGAAGATAAATTTCCTTATCCTCATTACAAAACTACTTCTCCTTTCTCTAATGAAGATTCACCACCCTCCTCCTTAACTTCTCTACAATCAATTTCCACTTTGTTCCCTCAGTTGTTGCCTCAGCTTCACTAGCAGATCCTCCATCTTCATCATCACTGTCCACTCAACCCCTACCAATCTCGCTTCCATCTATATCTTCTGATACAACCTCTTCACCACAAAATCCATGTCCAGCCACCGTCGTGTCCTCCACTTCAAGCTCTTATCAGAATGCTCCCACATATTTTCGGCCTGCTACCTCCTCCAATCATCCTATGACCACAAAATCTCAAACAAATTCCCTCAAGCCCAAAGCACTCACTATATCTCGCCATTCTATCCCAGTTTCATCCTCCTTAGCCAGTGAACCAAAAACCTATAATCAAGCTGCATCATCTCCTGATTGGTTGTGCGACATGGAAGCTGAGTATCAAGCATTGATTCGTAATCGCACATGGACATTTTCTCCTTGTCCTCCTAATGCAAATGTGGTGGGTTGTAAATGGGTGTACCGCATTAAGCGTCGAGCAGATGGGTCGATTGAAAGGTACAAAGCTCGTTTGGTTGCCAAAGGTTTTCATCAAGCAGAAAGGGTTGATTTCCATGATACATTCAGCCCAATTGTCAAACCTTCAACAATCAGACTTTTCTTATCTCATGCAGTGTCTAAAGGTTGGTGTCTTAAGAAGTTAGATATTAATAATGCATTCCTTAATGGTGACCCTTCGGAGGTTGTTTACATGTCTCAACTACCAGGCTTTACTGATAAGTCTCACCCACATTTTGTGTGTCGCTTGTCGAAGGCTTTATACGGTCTAAAGCAAGCTCATCGTGCCTGGTTTCTCAAGCTCAAAACATTTCTCCTATCACATGGCTATACTTGTTGTTACTCTGATTCATCCTAACGGGTAGTGATCCCTCTTATATCTCCTCATTCACCAAATCCCTAGATCTTCAGTTCTCTCTAAAAGACCTTGGTGATCTCTCTTTTTTCTTGGGTATTGAAGTTGCTCGCGCGGGATCTAGTATGCATCTCTCTCAAGCTAGCTACATTGGAGACTTAATCTCTCGAACAAAAATGACAGATTGTAAGCCTTCTCCTTCTCCAGCAGATAGCACATTCCAATTGTCCAAACATGGTGAAACCTTTGATGATCCATCATTATATAGGAGTATTGTTGGGGCTCTTCAATATGCGACTATCACACGACCCGAGATCTCTTTTTAGGTGAGTCGTGTTTGTCAATATATGCATAATCCTACCTTGGATCATTGGAAAGCTGTGAAACAGATTCTTCGTTATCTCACAGGCTCCCTTACACATGGAATAACCATCACGCCATCTGCTTCCTCTATTATAAATGTCTATTGTGATGCAGGGTGGGCTGCTGATCCCGATGATCGTCGCTCTCATCATGGCTTTGCTGTATATTATGGTCCTAATCTAATCAGTTGGTCCTCGCGAAAGCAAAAGGTAGTAGCTCGGTCTAGCACTGGAGCTGAATATCGTGCCATTGCATTTGCCGCATCAGAAGTATCCTGGATAACAAGTTTACTTAAGGAAATTTGGTTGCCCTGTCCTTGTCCTCCCATGATATTTTGTGACAACATCAGTGCGATTTATCTCACTGCCAATCCTGTCTTTCATCAAAGGTCGAAGCATATTGAAATTGACTATCATTTTGTTCGAGAGAAGGTTGTTTGCGGACAACTTTGTGTTCAATACATTCCTTCCACTGATCAAATTGCGGATGTATTTACTAAAGCTCTAAGCTCCTCTCGATTTGCTCATCTACGGTCCAAGCTCACTGTCTCCAAAACCGACATGCGCTTGTCGGGGGGTGTTAGATGATAACGAATCCTAATTAGGATTCCTCCGTAGATATTCACAAGTCTCTTATGTAAATTGCAAGTCCTTTATTTTCTATAATTAGGATAGATTTTGTTTTGTATTAAAACTCTATTGTCTATATATAAATCATATATTGGTAGCCTTGATTAAGGAAGACACCAACGGCTGACCTTTTTGTTATTCTAATTACGAGACTCCTTTTTTTTGGTGAATAAGTCAACCAGTTACAATGGTGGGTAGGAAATATAGATATATTTACAACTTGTGAAGAAAATGGATTTATTTGGATTTGGTCATCTCAAATTTAAACGCGGTGTGTAGATTTGATGACTAAGTACCCTTGACTTGAAATGTTCCTTTTTGGGTTTTCTTCGTTTCTATAGGTCGTTGAAACTACAAAGAGTCTATTTTAAATATATTAATTAACTAGTCAACATAGCCGGCGCGGTTATAAATTTATTAGTGAATAAATGAATATTATATATATAATTGATAATAATTATTGTTAGAACTTATGTGTTGGTTGGTTGCACTTTCTAAAACATTACACCTTATTGAATGGTTATTATCTGTTATATTGTATTGTTAATTTAAATACATGTTTATTTTAATTGTTATATAAATTTTATTGTATCGTATTATTTAAATTCAACGTTGAATAACGACAAAATATAAATAATATATATAATTCTAAATTGACCATCAGATAGTGAATTTGAAAGGACAAAATATAAAATAATAATTTGAATGCATTTAACAGTCATAATTGTATAATAACTATTTTAATGGTTGGAAATGAAGTGAAGATGGGTGGGGAAAAAAATGAAGTGAAGAGATTTTATTGAAATTCTAAATAAAAATGTGAGCAAAATGGCTAAATTATTATCCAATCAAGTTGAGTATGTTGAGACAAATTAATTTAGAGAAAAAAACAAATAGAAGAAAATGATAATAGATTCAAGGATAGATTCAAGGGAGATACTTAAAAGGAAATGAAATAAATGAGGAAAATTAAGTTTTTTTAAATTTTTTTTGGAAGAAGATGGAAGAAAGAGAGAGATTTGGAGAAATGAAATAAGCACAATAATTAATGAGAAAAAAATGTAATATATATGGGTGTGTTAAATTTTAAATTGACCATTAAATGGTGAATTTGAAAAGACAAATATAAAATAATAGTTTAAATGCAATTTAATACCATAATTGTATAATAACTCTTTTAATGATTAGATAAATGAAATGAAGATTTTTTTTTATAGGAACTGTAAATAAAATTTGAGAAAAATAATTAAATTATTATCCAATCAATATTAATATTCTTTATTATTACGTGATTTTCTCCCTTATTTAAGACTTGTAATTATATTTAAAAAAACTAATAGTAGATATGTTAAGATAAAAATGGCAAGAGAGTCATTTTATGGAAATAAAATAAATGACAATAATGAGAAAATTATATACATATTTGTTTAAAGGAAGACTAAAGAAAGAGAAGAACAAAGATAGCTTTGAAGAAATGGAATAAATGTCCATAGTTAATGGGGAAAGAAATATAATTTTTTACAAGTTTTCTTGATAAGAAAATCAAGAAAAAAGCTCAAAATACTGAGAAAAAAAAGGATAAATAATGAACGGTTAAATGAGACATGTCACCTTTTTTTTTATCATTCAATTTTATTATTATATGTATATAGGTATAAATTTTTAGCAAAAGAAATGATCTAAAATTTCAAAACATGAAAAAATAAATTTTGTAAAAAAAAAAGAACTAAAATAGAATGCTTATAAAGTTATAATAGCTAATTCGTTAAATTAAATAGATAAATAAAAACAAACAAAGAAAAATGAGTAACTTAAGAAAACGACATAAATAACATTAATAAAAAATTGAAGAATGGTAAGAAAAAAAGATTAATAGCATTGATGAAAAGGATTAAATATATCTTATACATAAAATTGCTAAGGTAAAATTTTCAGTTTTAAAATTAAGAAAAAGGTTTAAAAAAACTATAGAAAAGAAAAATTATAATATTTTATTTATTATAGTTTAAAAACTATAGATAATTATATTTTCCAAAACCGTTTTACAAAGTAAATACTATCTTTGTTTTTTGCTTATTTAAATTATTTAAGATTTATAATTATTTTAGTATTCATAAATAATGAAATGATCCCAACTAAAATAATTAAAAAATTAAATATATAATGCTATAATGCATATTTTCTTCTTCACCCCAATGCTTATAATCCCCTGGCACCTATTTTATAATACCATATAAAACGTATTTTTCTTCTTCACCCCAATACTTTTTATACATATATATGTTCCTAAATTAACATCATATATAATCATGTAATTGTATATTAATTATAATTAAAGATGCGCAAAGAACAAATAAAATAGAAAAAAGTAGAATAAAAAAGTTGAAAGAAATAATGTCAGCATTAATTTCGTCTCTTTTTAAATTACATAACAAATATCTCCTTATTCTCTTCCTAATTTGATAAGAAATCTATAAATAAATTGATTTTTTTCTCCAAATAATTCTTCCTTATTCTCTTCCTAATTTGATATGAATTACATAAATAGATTGATTCTTTCTCCAAATAATCTTCTTGCCCTTTGAATACTCTTCACCCTTATAAATTTCTCAACCAAATAAATATTTTTCTCAACACATATCTCTTTGTAGGAAGAATTATAGTGCAACATCCTTTCAAAAAGTAATTTATTTTGAGGAGATACAACATAATGTTTCTTCTTACACCAATGTACTATCTCTTTCTCTTTTCATTTTGGATGGAGTAGAATTATATATTAATATGATCAATCCCGCTAATATGAAGTTGGACAAATCTGTTGATATTATGAAGTGCTCATGAGTCATGATGATGATGACGACGCCGGCACTGTAATATCAAATCGACGAAATACATTCTTAATAAAAATATCTATACAACATGATATTTCAGAAATTGATTGACATGAAGAAGAAGATGAAGCAACAACAAAGTTAAGGAGTATGTTGTAGTTGTTTATGGATGTTAAAATCTTTCTATTTATAGGCCCAAATATAAACTGTTGTGGAAAATGAAAAGTTTTTAGTCTTTTCATCTTCCCTTTACTTAAATGTATATTAATTTAAGAAATATTTTAAAAGGGTGTGGTTAATTGGATAATGCATTTAAACATTTTCAGTTTTTAAAAAAAAAATATGAATTAAGCAAATAGAAATTAAATATAAAATGCCAAAAAAAGGAGATGAAAAATATATAGGAATGTTGGCCTGGCCATAGAGAAGTGTCACATCAGATTGTCTATATTCAGCTTTATATATATATCTATTAGTGAAACCGTGTGTGTTTCTAATTAATTACGATCAAAACAACAATTTATTAATTTCTTACGTTTACTACGTACTATGTTCACATGCTATTTCCAAAATTCAGAACTCAGTCAAGGAAATGAAAAACAAATTATTATTATTTTGCCAAGTAGTAATATTTAAAGGTTGAAAACTATTGGCGCATAATTAATATAACATGT
The DNA here is from genome assembly GCA_029582245.1 of Solanum etuberosum. Lineage (NCBI taxonomy): Eukaryota > Viridiplantae > Streptophyta > Magnoliopsida > Solanales > Solanaceae > Solanum > Solanum etuberosum. Next base: position 57,169 of record JAJONR010001709.1, read on the forward strand.
TCAACCAACTGCTAATTATTTAAACAAACCATTAAAACTAACTGATCATCAATTATATATATTTTTGTATGATACTTTTTTGCCAAAGCTAAATTATATATATTCCAGTAATGAAATCGCTAGATCCAAAAATTAATAGTGAACTCAAACAAAAGTACAAAATACTATACTTATATTTTCCGTTGATATATACACATGAAAAGTCAAATATGTATATTTTCCGTTGATGCTCTATAATTAAACGAATATCCTGCCTATCATCACGCAAGCAATAATCGAATATCCTCATTAAACCATGATATATGTTCCTACAAACCTTAATTTCTTCAGAATAATTATTAAGCATAATCTGAGTTGTAAAGTGAGGATGCTTACCATCAGAGCAACTCCCTCTTGTAAAATATTATTCATGTGAAACAACTTTTAAACTCAAAAACAACTTGATTTTATACGGAAATTTGTTAATGAATCACTAAACTATCAACGTCTTTGTACTTTGCTGTTTGGCAAACCTCATCAATATTTTACGAGGGGAGAATGCTTTTCGAACTAATTGAGTGACATTCGAAAGGTACCGTTTGATGTAGAATATTGAAAATTACGGAAACTTGCATAGCTTGCAATATGTCAAGATATTACCCTTAAGAATTTCACTGATATAAATATATTTTCGTGATTCAGCAGATCCTTCTAATATAAAACTAGGCGCATATAATTTAACAATATTCATTTTCATAGAAAATTCCATAGAAAATAAATCATTCTGTCTCTTCTTTTAACTTATACACACACCAAAAAGAAAAAAGGACGTACGAATATGTATAGAATAAGTTTTGACTTAATTATCCTCTATATTGAAGTGAAAAGAGGCATAACTAAATTCGAATATGAACGTACACTGAAAAAGTATCTTCACATTAATCATCATATATTAAAACTAAATGTAATCATGACAATACAGACTAAAGAGGATATAAAAAATTAAAAAAATTCCCAACATTAAAATGCAATAAAATAGCCATTAAACAATATTTATAGATTTTAATATATATATATATATATATATAGTTAAATTTTAAAAGTAAAATAATGATGTAATTACCAAAAATGTCAAACAAGTAGTTTGGCAGGAGGCTCACAAATCACAATTACTGCGGTGCTTCCTATTCCACTTGCGTCTTCCCAATTTTGTCTTTTTTCACAAATATTCAAAAGTCAGCCAACTCAATTCGTCATTCAACAAATGATCCACTTGCATGTTACTAATATTTTCTCAATCTCAATTTGTTTTATCATTATTTTTTAGCATAATTATTTCAAATTATCTATAATATTAAAAAATTAGAATATAATTTATTACTCTTTTTAATTTTAGTATCAGTAATTATTGTTCTTAAAAATTATAGAATAAATTTCAACTAAGAATGATTAAATTCTAAATAAATAAATAAAGATATATAACTAAAAAATTCTCCTAATTAATGAAGTACTTTTTAAAAGACGTGTAAAAAAATAAATAATTGATAATTTGTAATGGGGGTAGGATATTCCAATTCAAGATTATAACGATCTTTATTAGTTTATAAATTGTGTTAAAGAATTGCCACTTGGCCATGAAGGTGGTGGATTCCAGTTTAGAGCAAATATAACTTTTTTTAAAAAGAAAAATAAATAAATCTATTCATTATTAGTACTATTAAATGCCCATAGCAGGACTGAATCAAAGTATTCAATACAAAATCATAAACAGTGAATGGAATGGTTCAAAAATCAAATGAGTACTACTTCCTCCGTCCATTTTTATTTGTCTATTTTTTAAGGACAATAAATAAAATGACAATTATATTATATTATAATTATTTAATAAAAATAATTATGATTAATAATAAATTAGTACTTTTTATAAATCTATCAAATAGACTCTTATTTCAACACGTTTATCTCTTTTATATAGAAAGTAGCTGGTCTATTCCCATTGTAGAATAGGAAAAAAAAGTAAAAAATGATTAGTTATTTCTCTATATTATAATTCTTCAATTATTGTCTAGTTTAAATTGATATAGATTTTAAGAAGATAAAAAAAATATTTAAATCCTATAATCTTAAACTGAAAATATATAAAATACATCAAAATAATAAATTACTTAATCTTATGATCTTAAACATGTCAAGTAAAAATAATTAAGAGATGTTTTTTAAGAAAAATAGAGTTTAAAAAAAACAGAAATTTAATAACGACTTGCATATTTTAAGACTAAAATATCTTTGCCACGTAATAAAAAATTAACCATTACATTGATGCCATCTAGTCAACTTTGAGAAACGAGCACAACTTTCAACATGCAGATATGAGTCCCACATGTATCTCAAAAACAAAAGGATCTGAAAATTACCAATTCTATAAAAAGCTTCCTCATTTCCATAAACTCCTTCAACTTTATTCCATACTCTTCTATTTATCAGCTCATAGATCTTCTTTTAAAAATTGTTCAGTGAAGAGTTGATCAAAGCTAAGACACACAGGGGCTGCGGCCAATTTTTCACCGGAATCTTCTCTTTTTTTTCCGATGAAAGTTTGAACGCACACCGTTATTTCAAGCTAGAAGTACTAGACAATGTCATGTGAAAAACATCACAAGTTTTTGAAGATTTGTAATTAATTAGTTGAGATTTTTAGAGAGATTTAATTTGGAGGAAAGAGAAAAACAGAGAAGATGATAGGGCGGGTGGGCTTGTTGTTGGTATTGTTGATAGCAACGACGGCGACTACTGGGGCTGAAACGACGTCGTTAAAAGGGGTAAACAGAAATGCGTATGCGACTATGATGTATATGGGAACTCCGAGGGACTACGAGTTCTACGTGGCGACTCGAGTAATGCTCCGATCACTTACCCGGCTAGGAGTTGAAGCCGATCTCGTCGTTATCGCTTCACTTGACGTTCCTCTTCGCTGGGTTCAAACTCTGTAAGTTTTCATTTTTCCCCTTTTCTCCATTTATTGTCTTTTGGTGGTTTTCTGCTAAAATGCGCTGTCACCCTGGGCGTGTTTTAGTGGCTTGTCAGGTACCTAGATACGCGATACATAACATTATTGCCCGAAAAATATACTTTTCTAGTCATTTTTGGTTCTATCGTTGCAAATGAATCTGGTAATTTTATATTACATTTATTGGAACTCTTATAGATTCGTACTTTATAAAAATACTTTTGTTCTTATTTACAATTATAACTTTGCTTGGTATGAACTTTTTCAATATTGGAGCTGGTCTAAATATGGATTCAAATTTGAGATCTATGCTTAAAAATGAATGATTTTACGACAGCCTTGTTAAAGTCAAATAAACTAGAATTTTGTCACCTTGATATTTTTTTCAATACTTCTTTCCGTTATTGGATTTTGAATAAATTTGGTAGCATTTTCATCTACTTTTGCTTGTTGGGCCCACGCAAAGCTGATAAAAAGCCAGAGACTTGATAAGGATCATAATGGTTGTTTAATTGGGATGTGGAAGCCACCTTATTTGTAATTGCATAATGGCTTCGGTACGCGTGAAAGGGAGGGGCAAATTAGGAAACTACTTGGTTAATTTTTTTTTGCCAGCTTAAACATACGCTGGCACGGCCAAGATATTTTATGCGTTTCATGCTATGTGACGATAATCAAAGACAAACATAATATAATTAGGATATTTGTTTTAGCTTTTTTAGGAATACATAATTGACGTGAAGTGACAAGCCTAAGAAATAAAATAGTTTTTATTTAATTTCTTATCTTGGGTTTCGTATTCGTTTTAAAATTTGACTAATCTAAATTCGCACTAAAAGGTATTCTTTCTGTTCCTAATTACTTGATCATTTTTTAATTGACACGCATATTAAGAGTCTGTTTGACATTGCTGCTAAAAACTGTTTATTTTTATAATCGCTTCTTTAAAATAGTTTCAGAAAAGTGCTTTTCAAAATAAAACAATTTGTTTCTGGCAAATTCATTTGAAAAGTGTTTTTGATAAACAATTTGTGTGTGACTTATTTTCTTAAAAAGTGCTTTTGAAAGTTAAATTACGAAAAATGACAAGTATCAATATTAATTAATTAAAATGTACATATTCAAATTTTCAATCAATATTATACATAAATAATATTGAAAAGAGGAATCTTTTTGTTATTTGTTACATATTTTTTTGAATTCAATCTTAGCAATTATCATTCTTTTGTATAATACTCTAAAGTTTTAAGAAATTCAAATTAAAATAAAATAATGTGTAGATTAAGATTTTTTTTTTTTTGTTATTTGTTACTTTTTTGGGATGTTTTAAATCTTTAATTGTTACTTTTTCTCTTCTTTTTTTAATTCTGCAAAAATATTATTGTTACTTTTATTTCTAATTTTGTAAAATAAAAAGTAAAATAATATATACAATATAAAGTATAAATAATAATATAAAAACATAAATAAAAAAAATTATCATATAAAAATAAAAAATAAATTTTTTGAATGAAAATTAACCTAACTTATGAGATATGTTAATTAATTAATAAGGGATATATTGATAAATATGTATATATGTAAAGGATATTTTAGTCTTAAAAAAATAATTTTTTGCTTCTGCTTTTTTAAAAAAACAGAAATTTATAGCTTCTTCCCAACAACAGAAAAACAGCTTTTGCTTCTCTTTAAAAGCAGTTTTAAGGATTTGCCAAACACTTACTTTTTCAAAAAAAGTGCTTTTTCTCAAAAAAAAAAAAAAAAAAACTTCTTGCCTCCCAACAGCAATACCAAACAGGCTCTAAGAAAACAATGATTGACATATTGGGTTTACCATTTTACCCTTATTAATTATGAATTGCATGAATTAAAGATTTAAGATTTTCAAAAAGTTTTATCTTTTTCATAGTAATTAATTGAGGGTATAATAAGTAAAAAAAAATGTTCTTTTTTGATTTGTCAAAATTAACAAGTAAAAAAGAAAAGTTGGACAAGAAATTAGGGACAGAGGGAGTATATTGTAGGAAGTTAAGCGCCTTTTTTAAAAGGCAACTTCATACTACTTGAGATTTGAGTCTAAGACCTCTGATTAATAATAAAGGATTTACCATTATAAGAAACTTGATTAATTGGTGTAAATTTGGATACTAATTATATTAAATTGTTGCAGCATCATTCTTTTCTATGATTTAAGATAAGAATAGCAAATATATGATAATAGTGCACCAAGCCTTTGGTCTAGTCACCAAAAATAATATCTCTTGGACAAACATATTACCATTGAGTTGAAAATGGTGCACATCTCTTTGGTTGGTAAAAGAAAAAAGTGATAACTTTGTAGTAAAAAAGTGATTTATTTCAAAATTATTATAGTGCTATCCGACATACATATAAGTAGAATAAAGATAAGTTTTTCTGACACAGAGCCAAGTTTTGGTTGGATGGGTTGCTTCTAGGAAGTGCACCTTGCCCTTTAATTTGTTCTTTCCACATATAATATAATATAATATATGGCCACTTCTTCAATGCTTTTGGGAAGTCACTCAAGGCACTGCTGGACCATGTGACTTTGGTTACTGGACTTGGGACCCGAGAATGATAGTCCTTTCGGTTCAATTTATTTCTCTAGTTTTGACTTAATACAGAATTTAATAAAATAGATAGAATTTTTGAATCTTATAGCCTTAAATATGCCAGGTGGAAAATTGGTATTAAAGAGTTCCAAAAAAAAAAAGACATTATTTTTTAAATGAACTAAAAAGAAAAGCATGCAAACAACTTGAAACACAAGAATATATAATTTTCAAATGAATAAAGAACACTTGATACTCCAGATTAAAGTTTTTATTTCTCGTCACATGATAAGATTTGACTAAGTATAAACTAATCTACAAGTTCTAATGGTCCATATGTAATGTGTTTATTCTATCTAGTTTGTTAATCCATTTTAGTTTATTTGTCTAATATGGATAAGACTGCGTACGCACTAACTTTCTCAGGCCTCACGGATGGGATTACACATAACACATGCATTTGTTGTTTATGTTGTATACGGATGAAGTTACTAGTTTATCCTTATTCCTTTTGGTACATTATTAGAAAGCAGAGTAGGCAGGTTGTGTTACTTAACAGTAATCAAAAGTGTTTACTTCATTAGAATATTTGTTTGCACTTTGTGTTTTATACATTGTTGCCTTTCGGTAATATTTTAAGTGAGCTTATTTCAGGTTCCCTATCATAGTGGGGACCTAAAGTGGTGTATCTCAGGTTATGTTTAAAAATCTGGCAATTGAATTGTAGCTTTATCGTGATTCATGAATATTATATTGTGAAAGGATTAGCATAAACCAATGGACAATTTCATCTGATAAGTGATCGCTTATTTGATGCCTTTGTAAGGCCTAGCAGTCATTTTACACTGCAACTAAGATAAATTCATTTGTTACGTTTCATTTTTAGCTAAGATGGTTTACCAAAGTTATTATTGAACTGAGATGATTTTAAATGTTGCGATAAGGACAATTAGGATGCATATGATGACCTCAAACTTAGATCATGTACATAGTCATGTGTGGGGGGAATGTCTGACAAAGATATCCATGTCATGTAAAAACTATATGAACTTTGAAAATGAAGTAATCCTTTATGTTCTTGGTATGCAGAGAACAGGAAGATGGTGCAAAGGTGGTGAGAGTTAAAAATCTGAACAATCCATATTGTATCAACCCTAATTGGAGATTCAAGCTCACACTGAACAAACTCTATGCTTGGAGCCTCGTAAATTATGACAGGGTTGTCATGCTTGATGCTGACAACCTTTTCCTCCAGAAAACTGATGAACTGTTCCAATGTGGCCAGTTTTGTGCTGTCTTCATTAATCCCTGCATCTTCCACACTGGTCTCTTTGTCTTGCAGGTAACAGAATTCGATTTTCAATAGTATTCTTTTCCTGACAGATTAATTAGCTAATGTTAGCTACTCCGATATGGGCTTAAATTTTGAAATCTACATTTTACTTACAAAAGCTAAATTGCAGCCATCAAAAAAGGTGTTCAATGACATGATTCATGAGATAGAGATTGGGAGGGAAAATCAAGACGGTGCAGACCAAGGTTTTATTGGAGGCCACTTCCCAGATTTACTTGATCGGCCAATGTTCCACCCTCCTCTTAATGGTACCCAGCTCCAGGGAAGTTACAGGCTTCCTCTAGGATACCAAATGGACGCGTCTTATTATTGTAAGTTTGAGACTCTTAGCTTGTTAACTGAACAAAGTTCATCATATTTCACAAGAAGTTATAATGATTGTCTACTTTTAATTCTTTAGATCTCAAACTCCATTGGTCGGTACCTTGTGGACCTAATAGTGTCATTACATTTCCCGGTGCTCCATGGTTAAAACCATGGTATTGGTGGTCATGGCCTGTCTTACCTTTGGGCATCCAGTGGCATGAACAGCGACGTCTAACTGTTGGGTAAGATTAGAACCCTTTTTGCTTTGTGTAATGTTTAGAACCTTTTTTGCTTTGAGTGACATATACCTGAAAGGTTTCTTAGATTGATCATCTTACTCTTCTGGAGATTGTTGTTGCCAATCAGCTAATAAAATGAACTGAAAGAAAACTCCTGTTTCTTCTTTTACTTCTTTCATTCCTGTTACTGAACACGTTAATTTCTTCCTGAAGTGCACCCAGAATCTGCAGGATTTGATGAACTTTTTAGTTATAACCTGAGACTTCTTATGCTGACAATAGCAATTTACCCGTTTGGTATTTGGCAGGTATAGTGCTGAGATGATAGCGGTGCTGATCCAATCTATATTTTACCTAGGAATAATTGCAGTGACACGCCTAGCACGCCCAAATTTATCTAAGTTGTGCTATCGCCATGATGATAGCAAGAGTGCCTTCTTACTACGAACTGGCCTTAAATTGATTGCTTTATGGTCCATTCTTGCTGCCTACACAGTTCCTTTCTTCGTGATTCCTTGTACAGTTCATCCACTAGTTGGCTGGAGTCTCTACTTACTCGGCTCTTTTTCACTATCCTGTATAACAGCGAATGCATTTCTTTTGCCGATGCTACCTGTTTTAGTGCCATGGGTTGGAATCCTGGGGGTCCTTTTGGTGATGGCTTACCCTTGGTACAACGACGGTGTTGTAAGAGCAATGGCTGTATTTACATATGCCTTCTGTGCTTCTCCAGCATTATGGATGGCATTGGTTAAAATCAAGTGTTCTCTTCATGTTTCACTTGAGAGGGAAGGATTCTTGCCCAAGATAAGTGAATCTACAGCACCTGCTGGTTCTAACAAACTGTATTGAAAGTCGAAAAGTTAAAGGAATCAACAGGAGAACTAATGCTTCAGAAACATCTCCAAACTTTTTGCTTAGGAGACTTGGAGTCTGCTTGTGCTATCCTAGCTAGCTGCTTCAGTCTGTGCTCTTAATTAGGAAGGAATATTATGGGGAGGATGTTTTGTGTTGTACATGGACTATCTCTGGTCTCTTGAATGCTACTCCACGAAAAAGATTGTTTCTCACTTGATTATTTCCGTCGCTAAAATGTATGTTGAATAGGTTTTTTTAAATTTAATCATGGATTTACGTTATGTATGCTAACAGTGTAAATATTAAGTCCTGGTGAAGTAATGAACAAAGTCAGAGATTATTCATTTTCCATTTTCATACATTTAAAGAATTGTCGATACTTTGTCCTTCATCTCGAGAATTTTGAAGCATTTCATGTATGGAAAGGTATGCAATATGCGAACACCAAAAAGAAAGAAAAGAATGCATATCAAGGCTTATTAGAAAGATGAGAACCACAATCAAATTCCATACAAAAAATAACCTGTGTTCTATGTATATTGTTTACAATGGTAAAAGAACCAACTTAAGCAGCAAGGTGGACATCAGGATAGTCGAGCCCAGTGTGTCTTCACATAATACAGCAGTTCTGTTGGGACTCAAGCATCTCCGGTGATCTGTAAACCATAAGAAGAAAAACTGCTCAATCACAATTAAAGATACTGCTAAACATCAAAACAGTTGAGGGGTTTCATTTTCATGCAGATGCAGTGATAAGACATGAAAACAAAAACGTCTTCAAATGATGAAGAGGGCTCATTTCCAAGAAACATGTGTGTGTTTGCACCAAAGATTCAGATATCATCAGAACGATGCTGGACAGACTGAGGAATTCTCCCCATCTTATAACATATGCCATCAATTTTTTTCTTCCTTTACAATAATGTAGCACAAGGTTCTTTAGGCAGCTGTTTTCGCTTTTGAAGCTGGGAGAGTTGTCACATGGGATACAGTCCAAAGAAAATTTTGAACTTTATAACGTAGCTCTCAATAGGAGAGGGAAGAGAAAGGGTGGCCGAGAAGTGTACATGCTTGCTGTTAAGGTTAAGGCAAATCAGCAAAAGAATCCTTATAAAAATCTGCACGATTTCATATTTCACATAAACTTTTTACTGTTGAAGCTGAAGTTATTAACAAGTACGTCCATTAACATCCTAGTTATAAATTGCAATCGTTGTCCAACCACCAAAATACGGTTTTCCTCGTCTGTATTGTTTCATTAACTTGCCTCAGTAGGTTTTCCCTGTAAATAGTACTCCATCTGTCGTAATTTATGTGGCACCCTTTGACTAAGCACAAAGTTCAAGAAAACAAGACTTCCAGAATTTGTGGTATAAAACAAACCTTAGACATTTGTGTGGCTACAACTTTTTTATTAAGGTTGGGGAATATTAAAGTTGAGTTGTTTCTAATTATAAAAAGGTCACATTCTTTTTGGGACAAACTAAAAAAAAGTGTCACATAAATTGAGACAAAGGGACTCAGACTTAATATCTCCACCCTTCAGCATCAAGATTAACAGAAATCTTATGGTGGTTTAATCTAAGAGTTGTCTCACATAAAGCGGTGTTAACAGTATCACAAGAAAAAAGGATATCTTGATCAGACTGCAGTTGAGTTTTGTAGGAGTGGTTCATTTAGTCAAAAAGTTTGAGCCAAGAGGTGGAACTTTCAGGCTTTGATTGGATCCTATCATAAGGTAATACAGTTGACACACATGATCTGCGCTTATATCTAAATATATATTACAACAGATGCTTGCATGCTTAAGAGTCCATCATCTTTAGGCAAATATGTATAGGCCAAAAGCTTAAGTGCCTACAATCTCCAGGTAAAATAAGGAAAAAGGCATGACTCCAGCATTTAACTACTACCAATAAATCAACACCCAGACAACTTAATTTGAATGAAATTCTGAAGATGCTGGAGCACTTACAGTTGTCCAAGAGTTGATATATCAAAGTCTGGAGCAAGTTCCTGCACTATATCGTTTGGTGGTTGGCCACATTCTTGCATTTTCTGCATAAGCTCAACAATTTTGTTGAAGTTGCTTGGCTCAGTTTCATAGACTTTGTTTAGATCTCTGATAAGTTCATACTGGTGCCTGTAACGTTCATATTCTTCACTGCTTAACGTGGCTTTATTGTCTTCCAACCATTTTGGATATCTTTCTCCAATTTCTCTCATAGGTTCATGAAGAATTTCCTTTGAAAGAAGCTGCTGCATCATGGTCTCTACAATAGACTCCATGTCCTAGCAATTAGTCAATCAAAATAGTTATAAATCCATTCCAAACAAGTGAGAAGAAGCAACATATAAGAATAATATATGCACTAGAGTGTATGCTTAGTCCCTACATGGACATTCTGGATGATTGCAGAAAATGAACAGAAAACAAAGGAATTGAAAATTTTAGGAGCTATTCACCACTAAATTTCATTTGTACTTTATGGTGTACAGAAGATATCTCTTTATGTATTAGATAGTATAATGGACTTTCTAAAAGGCTTAGTGAAATAGTCGTCTTGTGTATCTGAGGTACAATCGTGGTGCAATTAATAGAATGATTTTGACTTATTAACAACAACAACAAACCCAGTGAAATCCCACTAAATGAGGTCTGGGGAGGGTATAGTGTATTCAGATCTTACCACTACCTCATGGAGATAGAGAGGTGATTTTGACTTATTAAGAGAGAAGAAAAGGAGAATAAGACAACAGGAATTGCTTTCAAACTATAGGTAACCAAAACTTCAATGCAAATCCAAGCTGTGAACACCTTTCAAGGCTGATAGACAAAGAAACCTATCTCAAGCCAATAGTGCAGATTCCAAACCATATAACACCTTAAGCCACAAGTGCACAGCAAAAAGTTAACTCTTTCTCACCTCCCAGTAGATTAGTCCGTAACTATTGAGTCTTTCTAATTTCTCATTCAACGCATTCAAATATTTCATCATGTTCAATATTGTCCACCTCTATTTTTAAAAGACTAATGAAATTAACATTCCAATATTGTCCCCCCTCCAGCCAATGAGAAAGCTGTCTCAGCACTTTGCTCTTATCAGTCCTACATTGTTCTTATCTGATCCATAACTGTACTTCATTCGCATTATTAAATAGGAGGAATCAAAAAGATGAAACAGAGCATCTAGCCAAAGCTGAATGTTAATAACCAAAACAGCTTCCTTATCAGGAAAAAAAAAAGCTAGTCAAACAGCTAGAAATTGAAAAGTAAAGTAGCATATAGATCAATGGTGAAATCCAAAATCCTAAGCAGAGAAATTCCAAAGTAGAGGGAACAGGACCTAAGAATGTAACAGGCTTTGAAAGGGGCACGTTCTGGATAGGTTCCTCGTCTTTAGAAGGGTGGCAGTTCTCTACTTTGGAGGATTCAGTCAAGACAAACAATTTAATGAAATTCAGTCTTCGGAACCAGAAGTTTCATTCAGTTTCCTTAGTCCACTGATCTACATATGCAATTTTATTTCATTTTTTATAAGGACGGATCAACATATGCGATTCGCACTGATTTATACAGCTTATATGTTGGTCCAAACATACTAAACAGGCCAACTGAACACAAGACTACAACAACTTCCACAATCTGCAGAATGTTTAAAATCATTGGAAAGCCTTGAGATCTTATATCAATTCATTACCAAAAGTTTCCCATGCATAGAAGCAATCATTTAGTCAACTGAAAATATTAATTATGTTTATAATGAAGCAAAATGTTTTCTATTAACTATATCAATATATTAACATCCTCTTTCCACATCACCCCTTACCTTTCCCAAACATCCAGTATGTAGGAGAGCCAAATGTCTCGATCATTACGCAAATTTTCTGAAAGGGACTTCACACTCAACTATAAAGCTACATAAGAGATGTATATTTTGCAGTTTCAACATTCACTGTTCGATACAACAACATAACCAGTATAATCCCACAAAGTGGGGCACTGTTCATTACAAAGAACTAAAGAGAAAAAAGCAACAAGTGTAAACATTCAAAAAGCATAAGAAATATACCTGAGAACCAGCCAGCTCCTCAAACTGTTTGACCCAATCCTCCATCATTGGATCACTTCCAAAGTTCTCCACACCGGGTCTCGGCCCTGCCACTGATTCCAATCCTTTAACAGCCTCTCTCGTCTGCTCTCTAAGCTTATCAAGAGCTTCCGAGACATGCGAGTCCTTCGCCTCCTTGGCAGCCTTTTGCTTCCCTTTCTTCTTAGCTTTCAAATCGGGTAACGACATCCCAAGCCCTTGAACCTCACTAGGCATACAAGAACCCTCTTTCTTTCCCTCTCCATCCCCATTTCTACAATCAAAATCAACCCTTTTCAATCACTGCTCAAAATTCAAACCCCATTAGCTAAAACAGTAAATTTACATGCCACAAGAGAAAGCAGAAAAAACCTTTGAGAACCAGAAGTGAGATTGAGGCTCTGAAAATCATCCAAAGCACCTAAAAATAATGAATTTCCAATCAAATTCAATTCAATCTTCTCCTCAAAATCAAACACTTACCCCATAACTGCTGCTTTCGGTGTTTTATTTTTAAAAAAAACATTAATATCAAACACTGTATTCACTCCAAAGCAACTGACTCTATATGCAAGAAACAGGTTAATAGAAAGAAATTGGTCGAAATGGGTAAAAGGGTGTTGCTACTTACTGTCGAGAAGTTGGTCCAAATCATCAGAGTGGTCAGTAGCCATGGATTCCTCTACGCTCTGTGTCTCCTCTATAGCCAAAAATCCAATCTTTTTGAATCAAAGATAGAAAAAGATATTGAGATTTAATTTATATAGAGGGTGTGCGTAAGGTAAAATGACGTATTTTTTGGCGGAAAACCCGACAAAGGGGAATAGGGTTTTGCCCAGCAAAAATGAGATGATCGCATTAAAGTTACGAATGTCAATGTTATATATTGCAACTAGAGGTTTCGAGTTCGAGAAGGTTTATAGTGGAGTGATGAGTATTTTTTCATTTTTAACTAAAAGTTTCGAGTTTGAGAAGGGTGTGAAGTCACCTTTGTTAGAATGTGTTTTACATTTCAATGTAGGATTTCATCGAATTTAATCAAACATCTGAACATCGAGTGGGAAATCGATATATTGCATAAAATAATAAGAATTAGAATTAACAAATGTGGTTTGGACAGAGGAAGAAAATACTCTAATAAGGATGTCAAATTCGGTAAATTAGTCAAGTTAAGTGATATTGATAGTTTTTAAAAGTTGATGGATAAATCGTATTTAAGAAAGGAAATTCAAATTCTAAATAATTTTTGTAAAAAATAATAATTAAACATAACTTCAATATTAAAAATTTCAATAAAATGAATAATATTTGATTTTCATGACTAAACGCCTACTTCTCATTTTAGAAATTCAAGACAAAATTATTTCATTCTTAGTAATTGTTCTTGAAGACTACAAACACTTTTATTGTAACACATAAATAGAGTAAATATTCAATAAAGAGAAATTTATTTTAAGACATAAATAAACTTAAAATAATCAAGCACTCCTCCTAATTAATATTTTCTGAAGAGATATAAAAATTAAAAATACGAAAAGTATTCTAAGACGGGGAGAGTAACATAGTTTGATCAATTTATGCCTAATAAAGTATTACATATATAATCATGATGTACGAATCCGCTTGGTACACCTTAAGTAGTTTTGCCAAACAATAACACATAATATATTAAATAACTTTATCTACGAAAACTTAAACATATAGGAAAGTAAAGCAATTTGTGTTTTTTCTTCTATTCTCATTATCTAAGTGATAATTACTGCTTATCTGATCAAATGATACTGAAAATATTATGTAACTTCTTTCTTGATATTTCCCTAATTGCCTGAATGTTCGAAATCAAACATATTTTTTTTCATGAGATTTTATTTTATTTCTTTTCTTAAGATGTCATATCTTAGGGAAATTCAATAACTTAAACCTTATCATCAAAATTATCAGTTCTCTCTTATTTTTCTCAGTGATATATTTACTCATCAACACAAAAGAAATAATAATGAGAAGCCTTGTAGAGTCAAAATCCTGTTACAACTTATAATAACATTCTCTATAATAATATTTTACCTGTAATAAAGTAGTGGCATTCCGTATGGTGTTACATCCTTTGTCAAATTACCTCTATATATCAGTCATACTTAAAAATTGTGTAATAATTATTTGTTAAAAAATTTATGAAAATTATCATTAATGACATACACATAGTAAATTTCAAGTCTGAATATCTAAATGAAAAAATTATATTTAAATGGCATATGTCAATTATAGTCATAACTTCACAAGGAAAAACTACCGGTGTTTGCCTTTTTACATTCATATTCTTTCTAAAAAAAAATTGGTTAACAAATACATCCCTTCTTCTTGGTACACAAAAGTATTAAACTATTTTTTTGTTTATAACACCTAAATGAAATCTAAACATCAAACTACACCTTAATTCTTCTCTTAGCATTTTCACTACCAAGGAGCCAGACAATAACAGTAACAGTAACTATTACGTTCTCAGACTTGAGACTGGGGGAAATTACTTTTGAACTTGTTCGAGTAAAATTACCAGCTGGCTTAACAATGTACCTATCCCCGTGTGTGTAAGGGGGAGAAGAAAACAAGCCAAAGCTCGCGCATAACACTAAGCCATATATGTAATTTTCACCACCTGATCAGAGGTGGATTTTTTAAAGTAGGAAGCCAACAAAATCAACTGCATATGGACCGTCGTCACCTGCTGCTAACCTGCATTTACATGATCAGATGTAGTACTCACCCAGATTATTCACAGATGGAGCGTCATTTCTCTGCGCACTGCAGGTATAGTTGTTACCTTTCTTACATATCAATTCAAACTGACTCCTGCAGAGATTCAATAAATGCATTCTCGTGGTCAATATTCAGGAACGAAATTTCTTACTTGAGGGTTGGAATTTTGCTAAGAATCAGAAACCACACCTGTCGCAGAAGGCACAGCATTTTCATTTTGAGGAAGAAGAGAAGCAACAGCAATGGGATCTGAAGCTTGAGCACCATTCAAAACTTGTTGAGCACCCTCTGAATGGTATAGGGAATTTGTGACGGGATTAGGCGGATAAATTGCTTGAAGTCCTGCTTGTCCATATATAGGGTGGTGACCTTCAACACACTTGAGCGCTGACTTGTGCTGTCTACCCAAAAGATGCTGTCTCAGAGTCTCCCGTGTATCACATTGCACATTGCACAGGTCACACATCAAAGGAATTACAACATTAGAATTGGAAGGTTCAATCGCCAGCCTCTTTGCTTTCTTTTTCTTCCTTCCACCAACTAACGTCTTACGTTTCACACCGGACCTCTGATTTCCAGATTGATTCATCATAGGCTTCTTTTCCGGCGAATCTCGATTTGCATCTTTAGGTGGATCAGCTTGTTGTGCATTATTGATTTTCTGTTCAGTTACTGATTTATTTTCAGAAGATAAACTGTCTAAAGGAATATTTTGTGGTGGATTCTGCTGAGTCTCTTCTTCCACAAGCAAGTTATCAGGCTTCATGTCTGTTAAAGGAATATTTTGGGGTGGATTCTGCTGAGTCTCTTCTTCCACAAGCAAGTTATCAGGCTTCATGTCTGTTAAAGGAATATTTTGTGGTGGATTCTGCTGAGTCTCTTCTTCCACAAGCAAGTTATCAGGCTTCATGTCTGTTAAAGGAATATTTTGTGGTGGATTCTGCTTAGTCTCTTCTTCAACAAGCAAGTCATCAGGTTTCACGGCTGTTAAAGGAATATTTTGGGGTGAATTCTGCTGAGTCTCTTCTTCCACAAGCAAGTTATCAGGCTTCATGGCTGTTAAAGGAATATTTTGCGGTATATTCTGCATAGTCTCTTCTTCCACAAGCAAGTTATCAGGCTTCATGGCTGTTCCTGGCTCTAAATCACTAGAAGGTTTCTGCACATTCTCGACATTGCTAACAGTTCTGTTTTCATTTGCTTCCAATTTTTCCAAGTTCCTTTTGTGCCGCTTTCCATTCAAGTGCATCTTAAGGATGCCCAAACAACCGCAATCAACATTGCACAGATCACACCTACCGACTCCAGCAGAATTGCTAACTTTATCCCTCCTTCTATCACAACCTATACTCTGACCATCACCCCTCCTTCTATCACCACCTTTGCTCGGACCATCACCCCTCCTTCTATCACCACCTTTGCTCTGACCATCACCCCTCCTTCTATCACCACCTTTGCTCTGACCATCACCCCGCCTTCTATCACCACCTTTGCTCTGACCACCACCCCTCCTTCTATCGCCACCCATCCTTCTACCACCACCCTTATCTAATGATTGACCAACCTGCAGAAGTAGCCTCATGTGAACATTCAAGACTTCAACAGCCAGTTCCAACAAAATGGATTATTAAAAGTGGAGGAGAAAATGGGAATGTAGTTAGATCCGCAAAAAATCTAATGGCTGTGCGATTATATATCATATCACACAAACCAGAAAACTTTACAGCCTCACCCCTGGCCTTGTCTACATTGCTAAATAGTTGCTTCATCTTTGCACATTTAATCAAAATTTTGACAAGATAAGACAAAACTTATTGTTAGCATTATGCTCATGATAAGAAGAATAAAGCAGACTCAAAATGGAAAAAAGATTGACCATTTGGTAGAATAGGCAGCAGCTCAATGTATATGCCTATAAGGATGGGGTTCTGGTAAATGGAAACCGTTATTCTCATAATACTAAGTTTTAGCAGAATAGTATGATGGCAATAAGCAGGATTTAAATGTGTATCACATGGATCTATTTCATTTCGGTCTGAGCTAAGCCTGCCAAACATTTTTTACTTCCAGGAAGAAACTCTCTCCACATTCTTGGCCCTTCTTCTCCTTGCTCAAGGTTAAATCTGAACTAACCTTTAACCGTTCCAAGCAACAGCAAGAATAGGCTACTCGAATAACAACTACCATTTTTTATCTTCTTCTACCTCACCGACACTTAAATTTCACCATTTTGACTGGCATAATAATCTCAAAACAGCTGAATTTAGAATATTATTCAGTAAGTGTATTTTCAAAGTATAAAGTTTTCACGGCACTTCCACCACCACAAGCACAGCCAACCATTATAGAAGATGTTGAGACATTGTCACATCTCAACAAATGATTAGGTGTTGCCACATCTATATGAATAGGGAATGTTTTTTCCGTTCTCAGACCCATGAATCACAGGAAATTCTATCACAAACCGAAGACGACGCCCAATCTTGTAGAAGGAAGAAAATTCAATAACACAACCAATAGCATTGCAAATGCTATAAGTACAAGGGCGGAGGACTGGTCTACTTGAAACTTTAGTAAAACAGACTTTAGGTTAAACTAATCTCTAAAAGCAAATGGGCATGGTCTACAAGTAGCGTCTTCTATCATAATCTCCTCTAATGAATTCTTTTAGCACCCTATTGTTTTTGAACAACTAGAGCTCGACCTGAAGTAATATAATTGCCGACTTATAGAATACTTCACATGACTTTTGAGAAAAAAGGTCACAAGTTCATGATGGCAGATATGCCCATGGGTCTAGTTCAAGTGGCAAAAGGTTGAGGGACTAGTGACTTAGGTCAAAGGTTTGAGCACAGTGCCATGCAAACTGTCTGACATTTACTTGGAAAAGGTAAAGGGGCGGGCTCATTGTCCCAACCTTAATAAGTTGCAATTGGTCCTCAAGGTTGGACCCAAACGGATTTCTCGGTCAATCAAAAAAAGGTTCATAATTGCAGACATACCAACGGTTGTGTTAGAAAATTCAATACATTAGAAAGCCAAAACAATCCACATGATTACTCCAACAGCTATAGGCATGCTCATCAACACTTGACAGATACACTCCTACCTAGGAAGATGGTCTGGTAAATTTTCTCACTCCTCCCCCCCCAACTCCATCCCTCGTGGTGTCCAACATTCACCATGCTTTCTAGGCCATTGTCCTCAATCTATTAGTAATCGAAGATAACTACTTACATAAGTCCAAAATTTCAGTTGCTCGATCATACAAAGGCACTTAAGAAAGACTCGATAAGAACTTCAACAATGCAAAAAGGAACGACAATTTCTCTATAATTCATGCAGGAAAAGAAATCATGAATAATTCAAGCACGCATTCTGCAAAGTCCTCTACACATGGTGGATAATAAGTTCTGTAAAACCACTCTAAAATCGAGATACGATCTTCATTAATTAAGAGAAATGAAATTCACATATAAGTCACTGTTGTCAAAGGCTCCGTTGAGGTGCGCTTAATCCAAAACTAGGTGCAAAATAGGTTTTCTGCTTCACCTCGTATAAGCTGCGCTTTACTGCAGGCACTAAGGCACACACCTCATTGTTCATGAGCTCTGCCTAGAAGACAAAGCCACCAAATAAAATCATTTCACCTAATTGTAACTTTTTCTATTTGGTTGTCTACATAATTGTGGTTTGGGTTTATAGTTATTTTTCTTGAACTACATATATTCTTGCGCTTTTATTCACTAAAGGTCACTCTTTATAATTGCATTTTTCCTTTAGCTTTGCGGCTTTGATAACACTGATATAAATTATAACATAGTTCAGAAAAAGGAGAAAAAAAAACCGATTGCTCAAAACACGAAGACGAAATACTTCTTACATGACAGAGACGACTTACATGAGAATGCAATCCAGATGGCCCCACCCCATTTCCAGGAAATGCACCAGATCCCAGACCCGGACCCGTATAGGCACCCGGTCCTCCAATCACGGGTCCGAACCCTTGAGCCTGGGGGTACCAACTCTGGCCGTGCACTCCACCCGTGGCCGTCAGCCTTTCCGCTGCACCCACGGAACCAGCTAACTGGTTCAACTGAGCCAACGCTGCCACATGATTCATCCCTAGCCCAACCCCGTCTGTCCTTTGGGGCAAGTGATAACCATTCTGCTGATTCGGTAACTGAAAGTGTGGTTGCCCATGTGATACCGAAGAGGGTTGAATTGAAACCCCTGGCGGATGAATTGGGGGTTCTTGATGATTCCATTGCTGATGGGTTTGTGGGTGTTGCGGAGGATATGAATTTGAATAATTGAGAGGGTAATACGATGAATATTGTTGTTGGGGTTGTTGATGATGATACTGCGGCTGCTGTTGTTGTTGATGATATATCTGCTGCTGCTGTTGTTGATGTGGGTCTTGATAATTGGAGTAATATGATTGACGATCATAGGCTTGAAAACGAGATGGGTTGTAGGATTGTTGTTGGGATGCAGGATAAGAAGGATATTGGTTTTGCTGAGATGATGAAGAAGAAGAATCCATGGAGCTTTAGGGTTTATTTGCAGCTGTTATGATTTTTATCAATCAACCAAGAAAGACTGAGAAAATGATTTCTAAATCTGAATTCAAATTCCGGAATATTAATTATCAAGAAAACAAACGGGCCACTATAAAATCATAGAGAGAAAAAGCCTAAAAACGTCCCTTAAGTTTACGCTCTCAAGCAAAGTCGTCCCTATTCTTATCATATGAAGCACAAGTAGTCCTTTAATATGCATAATTCATATACATGGGCCATGGCAAATATTGTGCGTGAGATTTGCTACGTAAAATATGTATGTCTACTTATTCAATTTTATGATAATTTAAGTGTATGCTTATGCATCTCAAAGTTGAAAGACATAAATATCAATTAAAGTCAAATTAAAAGAAAACGATTATGTATTATGAAAAGAGTAGACAAATAAAATTAACAGACGTAGGTTCTTTAGCTATATTTGTAGTCAATCCTGTTTAGGAGATTGTTTATGAATGTAGGTTCCTTACTATATTTTGCATACTTAAAGGGACGTTTGTGCTTCATATGATAGGGAAAAAATGGACTTTGATTTAGAGCTCAAACTTAAAGGGACATTTTTGAGTTTTTATCTCAATCTAAGACATGTCTTCTCTTTAACTTCACCAACCAAGGAGGAAAACATAAAACTTCAGGTATATATATTTATGAAGCTTGTCTAATTTATTTTGTAAGGCATGATAGTTTAAGACTTCCTAAACTCTATATCGTTTATTCGGTGTATACCTAAATTTATTTTTATCCCAATTATTACTCTTCAAATTTGGCATTTTGATACCTTTCCCCTTTTAATGATGCATAACAAAGAGGATATGTTGTGTGATCGTGTGAGGTCCGATAGAAAATTGACAAATTAATTTTCAAATTAAATATTTTTCAACGGTTAATTGTCATATAAATATGTAATGATTTATTTATTTTTAAGTGTATTTCTTTTTTACTTTTTTTAATCAGAGACATCTATGTGAAGGATAGGGGAGGTGCACGTGCATTCGCTGACTTTGAAAAAAAATCGATATAAATATGTGCGTATATATCTTGACAATCTTGTGATTGTCAAGATAGTTGGCACAATATCTTAGCTTCAATATAATTCGGATTATCACTCTTTGGCACTCTTGTGATTTATTGGTCACCATTTACACCCCTTAGGTCCAGGACATCCTAGCCCTCTACCATGCCAAGTTGCTAACTATTATAAACTTAAAATGAAAGTTCAATCCAAAATAGATTAATCTGATAGATAATTCCATCTATAAACTTATACTACCTTTTCACTCGGTGCAAAGCTTAATGAACTCAATAGGCTCATAACAATACTATTATAGATTGAAGATCGAGGAACTTTTTAAAATGATTATAGCTTGAGTTTAATTAGAGATTTATAGCTATAGTTTGCTTGATTAAGAACATAGCTATAAGTTAGAAAGAGTAGAGAGAGACACAATTATATTACATGTATATCTGATCAATAATTGTATAGCGAATACAATTGATTTGTATCATTGAATACAGTTGTATAAAATATTATTATATTCTTTGATATAAATCAAGTGTATTAATGAATTTGTTTAACAAATACAATTTGTATCAACGAGTACTATTGTTCTAATGAATACATTTGTATCAAGTTATATCAGATTCAAGTGTATTAACGAATATAATTGGATCAATATTGTATATCGTAACAAATTGTATTTATATTCATGTGTATTTGTATTCATTTGTTGCCTTGTGTAACTGTATTTATATCTTACCGTGTGTGTTTGTATTCATATTTGTTGCCTTATGTGTTTTTATTTATATTTGAATATGTTAACATTTGCGTCTTGAAAAGATTACCATTTATATTTACATGACTGAAATATATAATTCATATTTGAATCATAGATAAGGATTTGTATCATTGAAATATCTCATTTGTAGTTTGTATCATCGGAAAAAATCTGTATAATTGACAGTTACTATTTGTATTTATATCATTGTCCATTATCTGTATTTATATAAACAAATACATATGTGATATAATTTTATTTTGCCAACTGCAGAGAGAGAAGAGAGGCAAGCGAGAAAGGTCGGAGAGAGAGATGGGAGGGGAGAGAGGAGAGAGAAGTTTGTTATAATATCCTAACTATAGCTATATATGAGTTATAACACCAAATTTGGTGTGTGTGTGTGAGAGAGAGATGGTCGTTTGGTGTGAACGATAACACCAAAATAGTTCTAAGATTAAATTATAGTGTTACTTAATTTGTTGTTTGGTTGGCAAGTTCGGGATAACTTAATTATTCCGAGATTAATAATAAGTATCAGGATAAATTATCCCTTCCCTTGGGTGGTATAGTAATCTCGAGATAACTTATCCCGAGATAAAATAGGTAAATGACAAAGATATCTCTTTAAACCCTTTTTATACATTATTTTTCACATTCATGAAGGGCATTTTTGAAAACAAATAACTTGTTGTTAAAATTTGAGAAAAGACATAAAATGACACCTAAAGTTTTCCTGAATTTTCAAAAAGACACCTAAAGTTTGCGGGCGTCCTATTACCCCATGGAACTATTTCAAATCGCAATAATTAAACACTTTTGACCCATTTTCACAACAGCTGTGTTCTCACATCTGATAGGCGCGTGGAGGAGTAAAAATACCACGTGGCACTGACAATTTGAATTTTCTTCTTTATTAAAATACCTACTTCCCTTCTTCTCCAAAACCTCCATTGACATATGTT
The DNA here is from genome assembly GCA_029582245.1 of Solanum etuberosum. Lineage (NCBI taxonomy): Eukaryota > Viridiplantae > Streptophyta > Magnoliopsida > Solanales > Solanaceae > Solanum > Solanum etuberosum. The sequence goes on from JAJONR010001709.1 coordinate 79,647, forward strand.
GAAGAGCTTTCCATCTACAACCAAAAAAAAAATTCTCCATTCTCAATAAATTTTTCATCTAGCTTTACTAGCTTCAATTTCTTCTTTTTTAATTTTATTTAAAAGTTATGAGATCAACGAATTTGTAAATCCTGAAAGTGCAATTGCAAACAAATTTCAAAACTAAATCAGTGGAGAAGCATTCAAACTCAAATCAGTACTAAACTAACACTACATACACATGAATAATAGATAGCACAAGAAGAAAATAACAACAAATCACTATAACGGTGATTTTTCAAAAATTACTACTATTTAAAAATAACATTTTTAACCAAAATTTGCATTCAAATCAAGAAGTAAAATTAACATGTGAGCCTTCACTTCTTCGTTTTGACTCCATAATTCAAGAAATTATCACCGCAAAATAAATTTATTGTGACTATTGAAATGCTTAGGGTTTTGATCATCAAAGAGAGAGAGTAGAGTGAAAATATGAAAGGGGTTTAGGGTTAAATGGAGTGGGTCATGATTGAAATGTGAATGGGTCAAGATTTTATCCAATTTTTACTAAATGGGTTGGAAAAAATATGTAATTATATTATTAATTGGGGTGAGACTCACGCTCATGCATTGAGAGTTCAGATTGTGTAAAAAGTGTGTATTTATTGTGATTTTGAAATGTTTTGTGGGGTAATAGGACGCCCGCAAAGTTAAGGTGTCTTTTTGAAAATTCGGGATAACTTCAGGTGTTACTTTATGTCTTTTCTCTTAAAATTTATGCAATACATATTATTTTGAATACAATAAATCAAACACTCAATAAGAAATAATCTCAACATAACTTATCTCATCATAACTAATCTCAACAAAAATTATGTCATCATAAATTATATTCAAATCAAAAGATAATTATAATTGTGTGTAGTAAATACATGTCACAAATTTATCTTACTATGTAATATTGAACAAAGGAGTCCGCCTAATCTCCTTTTGAATTATTCCTTTTCGTTAACGGATGGAATTTTAAAAAATCTTAAAATTAATTTATAAAATTCAATAATTTCATTTTCACCGGACTTCAAAAAATTACCTAACCATTTTCTTTACTCCTTCAAACTCGACCCAGATCCGGCCTAACAAAAAAAAAATTCCTCTTTTATTCGGACCTGACCCAAACTCATTTTATGACTTAATAGAAGAGGATTGAGTTTTTTTTTTTTTTTTCATTTGGGTGGGACTCATATCTGAAGGGATATAAAAATGAGTGAGATGATTTTTTTAAGCCACATTGCATTTTTTGAAATTAAAAGCCACTTCTAGGATTTATTTATTTTAATTTAATAATATAGAATCGTTAATGAAAAAGATAAATATATATCTGCGTAAAAATAAAAATAAAAATATTTACCCTCACAAAATTAGCTAGTGAATGAATCTAGTTTGGGTTCCAGTGCATCGTATAATTGTCAAACTAGCAGCCATTCTTTTAAGTCAATGCAAGGAATAAAAGGTGATATGCTTATTCATGAAAGGAGTTTTCGTTGGTGACCAACAAAAACACTTTGAATACGTATAGGAATTTAAGGGAATTCTCTCGATAAAAAATCATGTACATTTATTTTATTTTTTATGGATATATTTTACCTAAATACAAGTCTAGAGGTTGACTTATGATATAAAGATTCAAAATTTGTTCCAAGTTCTAATCTCAAACATTATATTTCTATTTTTCGAACTCTTAATAAAAATCTTCGATCCATCCATTAAAGTATTGTTCTAAAATGAATTCATCCACATATCCACTTACAGCTCAATCCAACCTTTTAATTAAAGGAGAAAATATAAGGTTGTTGATAGTGAATAGTGATTCTACTAGTCTAACCATTAATTAAGATCAAGTGTTTGTCATAATCGATGTTGTTTAATTTAATGAACTTGCTAATTGAACTAACTCTTATACTTGGTCAACCACTGTGTTTCACAAATTTCCAATTCAAAAAACAAGGTGTGCCATAAATTTTGAGAACTTGTAAGTTGGTTTGACATCAAGTCTTTTGTGACCCCAATGTTTTGTTTCATGCCACACTTTTCATATTCTTTCAGCCTTTGACGGCGCAACAACAATCACACCATGTTTTCATTTTGTCCTTGTTTTTTTTCTTCTAATTTTATATTTTTATATAATTTTTTTGTTAACTATATATATTTTTTGAATTTAAAATTCTAAATTACGAATTTATGGATTTGAGACATAGCGGGTAGTTGGATCTCAGCAAGTCAAATGAAATGGACGTATGCGTAGCTGGCTTTGGCATCGCCGACGTGATATCTTACCGTCGGCGCGGCTAAACGTAAGAAAACATTAATTTGTTTTTAAAAAAGATGAAAAATTGGGTGGGGAAAATCGAAAAGAGATAACAAAGGTGGAGAATCGAATTTTACCGAATAAAATAAAAATTTAAGTAGCCACCAACTAAGATTTTCATGGCGGTTTAAGTTTAATAACCATTTTCAAGATGCACGTAAATAAGTTACAAAGATATTTTTCAAGAAAATCATATTATTATATAGTTATGATTGAGTTGATAAATCCAAGTGTGCGGGTGCTAGAAGTCCCATAACAACATTGGATGGTGCAATTGATTTTTTTGTGTTTTGGGCTATTATCACTTTATGAACTAATTTTTATAATTGAGTTGGGATTTTTGTTCACGTTTCAGTTGGCAAATCTAATCGTATAGAAGAGCGTTAGAGGCCTCATATCAGTGTAGGATAATGCAGTTGGATTATTTTCACATCATAAACTAGTTTTGGATAGATTCGATATTAGTTTCTTTATCACAACTAATATCATAATTTTTTTTGATTGTACACAAATAAATAATGTGTTTGTTGATCATTTTGAACTTGTATATTCTTTAAGAAATAATGATTGATATGAACATTTAACTATAGTATCGTTTAGTATTAGATCTTAAAATAAGTAATTAATGATGCTAATTATAAGAATAAACATGTAAATAATAATTATTTTTTCTTAATATGATATTCAATCTTTTCTTTTCTTTACTCCTAAGTCCTAACTTTGCATCTCCTCCTTCCTCCCCCACCCCAACCCAAAAAAAAGGGACATAAATTATGTTAAAAGAAAATTCTTGGAGGATGGGAGCATCAATTTCACTTTTACTTTCATAAATCTCATTTTCTTTTATATTAAGCAATGTTTACTCCTATATAATCTATAGAAAACAGAAAAGTAAATATATATATACCAATAAATTAAATAAAGTTGACCAAGAAAATAAAAACAAATTTAGAGAAGTTGACCAACTTCAAGAAGCTTTTAGCGGTGGCTTTACAACAAATCAATTACTCCGTAACTATTTATTGACTAGTTATCTTTAATCTAATCTTTATACAAGGCAGCCACATGTTTCTTTATAGTCAAATAAATTTAAGTACTTTAAATTATTTATAGGATAATTAACTCATCAACTTAAAGTCTAAATGAAAGTACCATTTTAATTTTTCTATATACTTATATATTCAAAATTTTACTAAATATATAGTAGTATAATATTTAGCTCAAAACTTAATCAATTGGTTTGGTTACAACTTACAACTTTAAGTCGAAAAGGGATTAAGTTAATTAGTGGCCTAAAGCCAAAAATAAATTGGAGGCTTAAATTTAAATTAATTTTTTATTATTATTTTGAGATGCAAAGTTATTTTTTTCTTTTTATTGAATTTTTTTATTTTTGGTGTATATATATATACCAATTTTTTTTTAAAAAAAATTGTGATCTTAAACATGTTTCATAGAAGTTGAATTCAAAAATTGACAGACAGGAAAGAAACATTCTTTAATGTTTTGATACGAACTAAAAAAGACAAATAAAATGAAAGACACAATACAATTTATTTATTTTTTAGAAAGGACTTATAATAATTCTACTACTACTAAAAAATGGGGTCCCTCAAATTTGAAGGCCTAAGACGGTTGTCATTTTTAAAGGCATTGAGCCGCTCCTGAATTTAATGATTCGCGATCGAACTTCGTTATATAGTTATTTGTTGTAATAACATTTAAGTACTATAATAATTTGATTTTTTTACTGAATCGACTTTTAATGTTATGTTTTACTTCTATATAATATTATTCAACTCTCATAATATTTTATAAGAAATATATTAGGTATAAAAATTAAATAGTAAAAGAGCTTCAATTTAATGATCGATCATCAAATTAAGTGTAGTACATAGTACAAACAGGAAAAAAACAACAAAAAGTAATTTAAATAAACTTTAGCATGTACCATCAAAACTTCGTTACAACAGCTATTTGTTGTGATAATATTTAAGTCAGGGCCGTCTTAACCTCTAGGCCGTTAAAGCCATCGCTTGGGGACCCATATTTTTAGGGGGGGGGGGCATTTTTAATTTTTTTTTAATTATAAATGTTATTTAAAAAAATTTATATGTAGTATGAGTGCAATGACCAAGGAAATTGCATATAAGATGAATATAAAACCTGAATTTCGTAAGAAACAATTTGATGAAAATATTGATAACGAAATCATAAAGTCCCTTGAAATTGGAGTTGATTACTTTTTTTTTTATATATATATATTAGATCAATTTATTTTTTCACTTCAAAATATATTTGAACTAATTGAAGCATATGAAAATATTTCTGGTTTCTTATTTTGTGGTAATTTGAGATCACTAGATGATGAGAATTTAAAAAAGACATTGTCTTAACCCTGAACTTTCTTTAACACATTATAGTTATTCTGATATTGATAGTTTAGATTTATTTTTTGAATTAAAATTGTTAAGAGAAATAATACAAGTAGAAGATAATGATCTAATAAAAATATTCAATCAAATAAAAAGATTTGATTTTTTTCCAAATACACATATTGTTAATAGAATAATGTTAAAAGTTCATGTAACCATTGTCTAAGCCGAAAGAAGTTTTTTGAAACTAAAATTGATTAAATCTTATTTAAGATTAACAATGTTTCAAGAGAGCTGATTGAATGGATTAGCTATATTATTAATTGAAAAAGAATTATTAAAACAAATCGATTACAAAACAGTAACTAATGACTTTACATCTAAAAAAACTAGAAAAGTAGGTTTTAAATAAAAATATATATGATTAAAAAAAAAATATTAGGGCCCCTCTGCCAGTCTTGTTAAGTCGGCCCTGAATTTTAAGTACTATAATAATTTGATTTTCTCCTAAACCCATGGTAATGACATTACTTCTTTATAATAGTAGAACTTCGTTACAACACCTATTTGTTGTGATAATATTTAAGTACTATAATAATTTGATTTTCTCCTAAACCGATTGTAATGACATTACTTCTTTATAATAGTAGAGACATTATATTTATTATAATGGTACTCTCTTTGTGATATCTTCTAAAAAATATATTATGTACAAAAATAACAAATAATTTATGGAAAACGTCATTAAAGTCATGCATATTGTTACTCGTGTTTACTTTTCTTTTATATTCACTCTTTCTGATTTTTTTAGTTAAATTGATTGACAAATACGTTCATTCGTTTTGATATACAAAATTATTAAACTATTTTTTATGCGTTTTTAATAATAGCATCTGAATAAGATCTAAAACATTAAATGGTATCTCCTCAATGCAACAATCATAAAATTTTCAGACTAAAATTATCACTTTAACGGAGTTAGATGTCATATAAAAAAAGTTAAGGCAAGAGTTGCATGTTCACTTGCTCCTTCTTTCAACTCACGATCACGAGTAGTTAAATGTTATTTAATCTACATTTTTGTCCGCTCCATTTAAAATTAAATCACAACTTTTACCAAAATAAAATTAGTTCTAGGCTCATAAAAGAGTTCAAATGTTATTCACGCAATGTAATAATTTCAGATTATTTAAAATTTTAAAATATTTATATTATATTATATTCCAGTAATTGTTTACCTTAAGTTTCGGTACAATTTTTTTTTAACAGTTTGATATTATTTTTCACCATCTTTGAACAAGTTCCAACATATTATAGATTTATCTATTTTGAGTTACCATCACATAATTTAATTATATTTTAAGCAACTTGATTGTGTAAACAATTTTAGCACTAGTACTAGTGGATAAAAAATAATAATACTTCATCCTACTAGATTTGTGTGTTTTTTTAATAATGGAAAGTCAATTTAATTAATTTTTAATGCTAAATTAAATTAGATCAATTTAATATTTTAAAACTAAAAATATTTAAAAATTAAACAAAAAATTCTATAGATTGTAATTTTCTGATAACAACAAAATGAAAAAGTAACAACAACAACAACAACATACTCTAAATAATCTTACAAAGTGGGATCTTCGGAGGGTAGAGTATATGCGGACCTTACTTATACCTCTGAGGTAGAGAGACTGGTTCTGATAGACCTTTAGCTCAAGAAAAAAAAAATCTAAAGCAGTCCAAAAAAAGAAGTAATAGGAGTATAAGAAATAACCTTCTTCTCCTTCTGGAGCCTCCCTCATCGGCCATGCATCGGACGAGACCAATTCCGATAAGGACTGGAAGATCCTCTATCTATTAGCATACCCGTACCAGCAGTTAGACTAGCACTCTCTCCCCAATCAATCGCAGCAACTGGCTGTAAGAGAGCTGACTGTCTACTATCTATGTCATGCCTTGGCAGGTGAATATGAGAGAGAGGATGTAAGTGCATTCTCTCCTTCTCTTTGGTGCGAGCTCAACTTAAGCTATACATTGCCCGAGAAGAGCACCCAAACCGCTCTTCAACCACTTGCGGCAGAATTTCCAAATCTATTTAGTATGGAGATGTTGGCACACGAAGTTCATGCCGAATTGCATGCTCAGAGGGGAAATGCCGACATCTAGCACATAGAAAAGCGGATTCGCTTCAGTAACATGAATGATATAATAGTCAAAGTACAAGACAACAGATAATAACACAAATCGAAAGATCAATATCTATAGGAGCAATACTATAATAAATCAACACAATGCTACCTACTATAACCTTGTATTATAAGTCATGTCTTCTGCAACTTCCTATCTAAGACCATGTCCTCGGTAAGTTGGATATGTATCATGTCATGTCTAATCACTTTTCTGTAATACTTCTCTGGTTTGCCTCTACCTCTCCTAAAATCTTTCAGTCATTCGCTCACACCTCCACACTGGGGCATCCAGACATCTCCTCTCACGTGCTCGAAACATCTCCATCTCACTTCTACCTCTTTGTCCTCTATCGAAGTCACTTCCACCTTGTCTCGGATATCCTCATTTCCAATCTTATCTTTTCTAGAATGTCCACACATCCATCACAACATTCTCAATTCTGCAACTCTCAACCTCTGAACATGACACTTCTTAAGTTGGTCTGGCTCGTACATTTTAAAATGTTAGTTAAAGTTCACCTATTCTAAATTTCGAAAAACAAAAACAAAATGCCGGAGGAAGTATATAACAATTTGGAGATAAAACGTGAGATTATTTCACTACACATTTGGTTATACCTATAAATTAGTTCCAGAATTCATTTTGTACTAAAATAATGAGATTAATTATACGGAATATCCTTATTTATTCCGTCCTAATAACCAAAGACTCCCAAACTTAATTTAGAATATCCCATTTTCAAACTAAATAATCCCATTATTATAATTCTGAGACTATAAATTGGTGTGATATTCAAAATTAAATTTAGTCAACTGATCCAAAATTAAAATTTGAAATTAAATTTTAGTGTACATATTATGGATTGGTCAAGTAAAAAGTGATTGTAGTAATAAATTACTATTGAAAAAAAGCAAATCACATCCAACTATTTATGGGTGTGATGGAAGAATGCTTGTTACCTACTTCTCCTCTTTAAAGCCTTTTATAAGTTCCCACTCCCACTCTACTTCCTCAACTCTCTCTTCCCCAAGATAGAGAGAGAGGAACTTAGAGAGAGAAAGCAACAGGTAATAGCTATACATACACATCTACATGTATGTATCTATCTATCTATGTTGTTATGAACACTTTAAGCTTTTGTTGTATATAGACAGAGTGGGTACCAACTACTGAAAGCTTAATTAATTTGTGATCGATCTGTTTTGGTTTGTTGAACAATCAATGAGTATGGAGAAGCATAAATGTAAGCTCTGTTCAAGGAAATTCACAAGTGGTAAAGCTATGGGTGGTCACATGAGGTCCCATTTGAGGACTCTCCCACTTCCACCAAAAACTCCGCCACAGAAGCAAGATTCCGGTGGAGGCGGAGGCCGTAGCGAGTCAACTCTGTCGCTCTATTCGTTGAAAGAAGAAGAAGGGGAGGAAATCGGGGAAGAGAAACATTTGGGTTATGGGTTAAGAGAGAATCCGAAGAAGAGTTCAAGGATTGTAGATCCTGAGTTTATGGATGCTGGGTCAGTTGTACATGACAGGGATCAAAGTGAAACGGAGTCAACAAAGAAGCCAACTCGGAGGAGATCTAAGAGAACTCGAAGAATGTTTGTATCAGATGAAGCTGCTGTTGATGATCATCCAGAGGTGAAAAAAGAGAAATCAGCTGAATTTGAACCTGTAAGTTCGTTTTCCGATACTTCCCCTGAAGAAGACATTGCTGTTTGTCTAATGATGCTTTCTAAAGATGTCTGGAGAAATTCGAAATTTAGGGATCAAAATTCTAAAGAGAAGTACCAATGTGAGATTTGTAACAAAGTGTTGAAATCATCTCAAGCTTTAGGAAGTCACAAAACGATCCACAAGAAGAACAATTCTGAAGAAGAGAACAAGGGTAAGTCGAGGGAATTGAGATTGAAGAATGTGGATGAGAAATTGCATGAATGTCCATTTTGTGGAAAAATATTTGGGTCAGGACAAGCACTTGGTGGACACAAAAGATCACATATATTGAGTTCATCAATCACTGCTTCTTCTTCATCAAAAGTTGGTGATAGCTTAATGGATTCAAGTTCTGCTAAATTCCCATATGGGTTTATAGATCTTAACATGCCTGCTCCAATGGAAGATGAAGATTTTAGCCATTAGAAAAGCAGAACCATTGTAGAAGATTATGGGAGGTCAAAGTTGTCACTCTCATTTTCTTTTCTTGTTTTGTTTTTACTTTCCATTAGTATTAATTTTGTTCTGCTTGTTATAGAAAAAAAAATTGAATTTTGATCCATTTTTAGCTCCTCTATTTTAGCGTTAGTTGTAAGTGACATTGCTTTGAAACCTTCGCAAGCAATCTGAAATCAGTTGTAGAAACAAACTACTGACAGAGATTGGCCTTGGGGCCCTAGCCTCTGTCCGCTGGGGCTGAGGACGGTTGGTTGGTTGGTTGGGTGGGTGGGCAGGGGCAGAGCTAGTTAGATAAGGCGAAGGTGTTCATGCAAACCCCATCAAAATCATCTTTTTTAAAAATATATATATATATACGGTACAAATTCTGACTCCGCTATAAGGAGGTCGGGGATCCAACTATTGTAGGGGTAGCAAAAAGTGATTGAAATTTTGATTTGCCTTTAATTTGATCCCAACTTACGAGGCGTGTTGTAATGTGGTGTTGCCATTAGTTTGCGCGTAATTCAACTTATTTCACCAAATAATTGGCATGAATTCTATGTTTTTATCATTTCCTTTTAGGAAGGTAGAAAACTTTCATTTAAATATATATGTTGTATGGTCATATGAGTGTTGCTTGTGAATTGTGATAAAAGAAAACAGTTTTGGTCTGTGAAAATACAGCAAATATACTTATGGTACTTTTGGTGTTAACAACAGCTGGGCCTTGTGCTCTTTGAGCTTCTTCTGTTTTTTTGCTTCTTTTAATAGTGTATTTTTTTAAAAAAATTATATATATTGGTTTTTTCCTCTCTCATGATTGCCTTTATGGTTTAGTTGGTAGTAGTAGTTCTTCTCCATATGTGACTACATCTAACTGAACACATTGCTTTTCTGTTTCTCACTACTGTTTACTTTTTGTTTCTACATGTTTTTTCCATACTGTCATAATTGTAGCATCAATTGGTTAAAAAGCCTAAAGACAGTACATATATAGTATAACAAAATAATTATATTGTTTAACTATTACTACTATAACACATTGTTAGAAAGATACAATACTGATATTGATACTCAACAGAAACAAAATAATAAAAAAAATTTAACCATAAGTTATTATGTGTCATGACAAGTCACGGTGCACTGGTGATTAAAAGTATGAAGTTTTGTATTAAAACTATTGTCCAGAAAAATAAAAGGAGAAGAATATAGATTAAAAATGGCTTTAACATTAATTAACTTTTGATTCAGAGTAACGGACTTTGACTGATTTTTAATTACAAAGAATGAATATGGACATTAATCTGGTATATTTCAAATAAGAACAAAATATCTTTTATAAGACTGGAAGTGAATTAGGCCTCACACGCAATGGAGAAATTGATCCATTTTGCCACGTGTGCAAGACCATTTATCTTTTACTACTTAATTATACTTATTGAACTCTTCAAATTTTGTATATTAGTATTGGGGGATGGAGAGTGCTACTTGCAAGTTCACAAGAACTTATGCTTTTATTCAAATTATATATATATATATATATATATGTATTTTATTATATTAATAAATATGTATAAATATTCAAATATGAATGTAGTTATTACTATATATTAATTTAAAAATCGTTATAAAATATTATTTATATTCATTATATTGATAGTTTAAAAATATTTTACACTTTTAATGAATTCTAATGTGTATTATTTCTAAATTATTAATTAACAATTATTATAGAGATTGATAGATGATTACCATATCAAAAATTTATTTGTAAAAATATGAAAAACTCAAAATATAATTATTAGAAAAAACAAAATAAAGAGCAAAGCTAATGGCATGCAATTGTTAAGGTAGTTATCCGTCACATTTTAGTTATTAAAAATTACAATTCATAAATGAATGGCTGATTTTTCTCTGATTTCCGTGATTGGCTTCCCTCTATATGTATCTTCATGTGTTGTGTGACTGTATAAAATATATTACTACAAGTTTTAAATTTTTTCGTATTAATATAATAAAGAATATGTTTAAAATTATATTATTAACTTTTTTAAAAAAAAAAATATGACAAGTATTTTAAAACGAAAAGAATACTGTTCAGTTAGAAAAAAAAAAGGATTTTAAGTTTCTATTGCTGTAATTCCTTTCTTTAATTGCATTTGCATGTGATTGCTTGTTTAATGTACTAGTACTGTATGCTCTTTAATTAGGGCCCAAAGATTCTTTATTGGAAATTTGGAACCTCTAGAAAAAAGGAATTCTTTTATACAACTAAAGATTAAACAGTGTAGTTTAAGTAATGTGAGGTCAAAATCTCATTTTTACCTTTTTCTGTTACACAAACTTTGTTCGAAAGCAAAGTCTACAAATCAATCTCACGGAAAATTTTAGAAGTAAAGCATAAATAATAGTGTGATTTTTCGCCTCAACGTCGTGCCACTTAGATGTTATTTTGGAGATATTTTTATCATGTACGAAACTTATGTGTTTATGGAGGCTCTATTGCTTATGAAAATAATTTTAGAAAATTATAAAAAAAAAATTAAAAGATCCTCGTGAATTTACTAGAAAAGTTTTTGAATTTTGTAATTTTTTTTTAGAGAAAGACCCCAAATTCTGATGAATTTAAGAAAGTCCTTAAAACTTTTATATCTTCAAAAGAATTCTAGAGAAAACTTATTATCTTGTAAATATGAAGGATTTGTAGAGATATTTATTTGCATACTAGCTAATCAACTTGAGTGCAATAAGGTTGATTTGACATAGCAAGAGATGCAAGCGAACCGTGCAAGATTGTACCTGAGTTGCCAAGTTTCCCACGATGCGTTAGATGGAACTTAAGGCCGTGACAAAGTAATATTGAAGCAAATGTTGAGACTACGAGAATGACTAATGCATATTCCCACTACATTATCATGTCACTTAGGCGCCATTAAAGTAAAAAAATAATTGTTGTTATCTATTAAGAATCTTGGTCAAAACATGCCACAACTCAAATCAACTTTGAAGCACATATTAATAAGGGGTGAGATCCGATCTCTCTAGCTACCCTTAGTTAGAGTATTGATTTTGATTTTTGAGTACGAAAAAATCACGTAGAAATTGCTTTTCTTTAAATATGTGTTACACAATAAAGTATCTAAAAGTATTAGATTCTATTTTCTCTTATTTTTTTCTCATCTCCTTCAAATACATTTGAATACGTAATACATATTCAAAAGGTAAAATTGATTAATTGTTGAAAGATTCAAAAATCGAATCCGAATCTAGAAAAATTGAACTAGACAACCTTCCACCATCAGATTCAAAGAAATAGAATCTCATATTATTTTATTTCTTTAACTTCTCTTTCATATTCTATTTTTTCATTCCAATTTTTTCTATTCCTTTCAATATGCCTTTCTAGAATAATGTGTTGCTATTAGTCTGTTAAATACATTATATAAATCACCCTCGCGTGACATGTTCAACATAATTGTATACAAAAATAATTTTTTATTCTTTTTAATAATTTATAAGATTGAAATTCTTGACCTCAAATTAATCTCATTCTTCCCACATCTAACAAAATAAAAATCCAATTATTAGACTTAAAATCTTTGGCTGTAAACATGTTGACTCTTAATTAGCTCAACTAAATTATATAGTTCCTAAAGTTTGGCTAAAATTGAATAATTTCTTAGGACTGAATAATTTCTTAGGAGGTTCATATTTCTTAAAGAAATTTAAATTTGTAAATAAAGAGGTCTTTGTCTTTATGCGTTTGTTTGAAAATAAAAAGAGAAAATTCTATCTTTTTTCCAACTTATTTGTTTGTGTATTTCAAAAAGGTAAAATAACAACAATAACGTATTAGTAAAATCTCACAAATGAAATTTGGAAAGGATATCGAATAAAGTGTACACAAACATTATCACAACTTCGTAATGATAGATAAACTGTTTTCAATAGAAACTCTCAGTTCAAGTATAGCAATTTTAGAAATAATAAAGAAGAAAATAGTGATGAAAAATAAAACATACTAATAATTAACAAAAGAGATATCATAAAGCCTAGAAAAACAATACGAACAACAACAAGATAGTGCAACACCTCAAACCTAGTAAACATATGAGGATAGACATCGTAAAGTAAAACTACAAAAATATGACTAGTACAACAACAAACACTTCACTATTTACTAATCTTATAACACTTCACTATTTACTAATCTTATACTCGACTTTCGCACTTTACTATCTACTGTCATATTTGAAAAAAAAATTGAATCTTGGCAAAAACTCAAATCTCTAGTTTTTATTTTTTTAAGAGATAAGAAAAAAGGCTATCACACTCATGACTCCGCATTTGAGAACACTCCACAGTCTGCTAGATTTGTGAAACAGCTCCTCTGCTGGGGAATTATTCAACATTCAACAGACGTAAAGAATTGATTTTGAGTTTTTTTATTGATCAGTCTACCCCGGATTTGAACTGGGCAAAAAAGGATTTGCAGAAGGAGTGAATTCAATCGTTTTTAGTGCCTCTTGGACGGCCAACACCATTTATATAGACAGCAGAGTAGTGGGCACTGCTTCTTTTTGTTTGTGATACTGATTACTTGTCCTTTCCCTGTAGTGGGTTGATAGTATGAGAGCAAAAGGGTATCATAAATTCAAAATTAAGTAGCTGTAGATATGGGTGTGGCGAAAGTGTGGAGGTATAGTTGTGGGGTATTGAATAATACCCAGAAGCAGCATTTCTTGTTTAGCTGTTGGCTATGGAGGCGACCGATCTCATGTACCAAAGTTTGTGGGTTCATGCTGTTTGCCTTAGGTTTGATTTCCCTCTTCACCGGTTATGTTGCATCCAATCTTGAATTGTACTCTCAGCGACTCGCCAAAGGTGCTTGGTTCTACAAACAGGTAATTTGAACTCTTGGCATAAAAAAAATGGCCGATTTAACTTTGTTTTGACTATGTTTTCTACAAAGTTCGATTTTTGTTAATGTGGAAAAGTTACTGCTGCTGTTTTGCCATTCTCTTCATGTTAGTGAGAGGGTATTCTTAGGGGAAACAGAGAGTAAGTACAATGTACAACTTAGTCCTTACATCCTGGAATGGATTGGTAGGTAGCACAGAGAGTTTAAGATGTTAATTTGACTTACATATTATATTAGTAATAGTGGAAAAATATTAAATTTGATAGAGAAAACATCACATGGGGTTTAGCTTTTGAATAGCTTAATGAATTTTAATTCTTGAAGGTTGTGTCGAAATGGGATAGTGTCAAACATGTTGGGACATCCCCAAAAGGAAAAAAAAAAGGGATGGAGTAATATTTGCGCAGCTGGCATGGTTGCACCCAAAGCTCTTGACTTGAACTTACGCATTGAACTTTAAGCAGTATTAAAATACACCAACATGTATAAATCTATAACAAGTTCTCGCATTATCTTGTTAAAAAGAAGTTCTTACTGTCATAAAGTAGTAGTAGTAGATGCATTGCTTCCCTACTTTCATCGGATTAAAATTATGCATTGGCATATTGTGGGGGCTCTATTATGTCTTTCGAGTATAGCTGTGCGTACTGAATTTTTCATAGATATCTTTGTTGGATTATGGCTACTATCAAGTTTAGTATTTAGTATCTATTTTATCAGTTCAATAGCAAGTTTTTTGGTTTTCACATCTTTGTTTTCTTGAATAAGGTAACAATTGCATTAAAAGTAAAACTTAACATCCAAAAAAGGTGCTAAGTTGAGACCTAAACAAACAGAAAAAAAGGTATGAAGCCCCTGCCCAAAAACCTATAGTCTTATACATTGCCAATTAGATCTACCAAGTCTCCTACTACCCCCACATATTCTGTTTACACCAAAAAAAAGAGAATAAACTAAGACAATTCATCCTAATTATTTGGATAGAAATGCTACTGCCTTCAAAATATCTTGAGTTCCTCTCATTCCACACTGATCCGCCATATGCAAGTAGGGATGATCTGCCACCAATCCTCATTACTACCTCTTTTCACTACACTCTACCAGCTGGTTAGAAACACCAAACTAGAACTAGGCATTATTCATTTATATCCAAAATACAAAAGAACACATAGCACAGATTTATAGTTGGCTTGCTTTGTAAGAACATATGCTCATTATTTTTACCATCCTGTCCACATAATAGACATCTGGAACAAATCCGAAGACCTCTTCTTTGTAGATTTTCTCGAGTTAGGCAAGCTTTCCTAATCACCACAGCCATAAAAAGTATGACACCTTCACTGGAATATTCACTTTCCAAACTTGTTTCCAAGGCCAATTCACATTCACATGGCCTCTTTGTATTCAAGTTTCAATAGACAGACTTTACTGAAAAGTCCCCTTGCTATTCAGTTTCCACCTGAGACCATCTGGACATTCAGAGCTACCACCATAAGATCCCAGCAACTGAAACATTGTGGTAAGGGTCTCAACTTCCCGATCAATAAGCTCTTCTAAAGTTTAGAGCCCAACCTTGTTCGCTCCACATTTGGTTGATCATAAGATGGTTTTGGAGACGTATTGATTAACGAACAGGAAAAGTAGAATTCAAGCTGTTCTGAACAATCCAGCGATCATCCCAAAAATCAGTCTTCCTTCCATCTCTCACAATGATCTCCATGTAACTGCAAAAATTTTCCACTAATTTCTGATATTTCTCCAACACTGCAACCATATGAACTTTTTACTTCCTTTATAGTCCACTGATTCAACATGCAATATTTCTGGGAGATATGAATCATCTAAAGTGCCCTGTCCCCTTTGTTGAACCTCCAGAGCCATTTCTGTAGAAGACTTCTATTATGTGGCCTCACGTTCTTTATGCTCAAACCGCCCGATCTTATCAGAGTCAGAACATTCCATCTTACAAGATTAATGCTTCTACTCTCCTTGTTACCTTGCCAAAAGAAATCTCTCCTCAATCTGGCAATCCTTTTTTCTACCCCCCAGGTAATGGGAAGACAAACATCATATAAGTAGGAAGGACACCCCAATACAAAGTTAATAAGAGTTAGTCTACCAGCTAAGGATAGGTACTGAGTTTTCCACCTTGACAGCTTTTTATCATACCTCTCTATAACCTCATTCCAGATTTCTTTTCATTTGTTCTTGGCCCCAAAGGCATCCCCAAGTATTTTGTAGAAAGAACTCACATTTTTCTTTTTCTTGTGTGCCAAATTTGATGTTTAAGTTACCAATTTCAATTATTTTTTTGATGTTTCAGAATTTCAAAAAGGAGAGAAGTATATGTAAACTCCATTAAAAAGTTTAAATTCACTTTCAACTCTTTTTTGCCTTTTTGGAATGGTTAGAATTCCAAGAGAATTCAGAATCTCATGTTCTAAGTTTGCTGGTGAGTGATGGAATGATTTTCTTCTGTCGGATGACACAGTAATGAATGAGTTTAACGGTTCCTTGAAAGCTGACCAGAAGTTTATAGGAAAAACTAAATTTTCTGGCAACCAACAGTAGCAGCTATTGAAGTTGAAATATTAGTTTTTGCTTTGCCTATCCAGGTATTTTGAAGCATCACGTGTTCTGTTACTTGATATATTTTAGGAAGGAGATGCACCAATTGGTATTTGGAAGTCAAGGTATTCAACTTCTTACTATGGATGCAGTGAGAGAGGCCCTCGTTTTGCTTGTACGTAAATGCAATTGTGTGGTTTCTTTCAGATATTTACTGTCCTAACTATTTATGATGTTGTCATTCATATCATGTATTGTGTTTAGGCAATGCTATTTGGTTTGTCGTAATCTGAAAGTTAGGGCTTAGAATTTACAATTTCGATGCTTTAGACACCTTAAAGGGGTTATAGAAATTGGTTATTTACATCTTACACTACGATCTTAACTAAAATGTAATCAGATGCTCTCTACTGACAAGTAGGAAAAAGTAGAGTATGCCTGATTGAAGAAATTGAGTGAGAAGAGGTCAGGGATCCTCCATGCCAGAAGTATATAGCCTTTGTTTCTTATTATTTGGCATGGGAAGGACGTGAAAGAGAGTTAGCCTGTCAGCATCCAACTCCTAAGGATTGATGAGATTTTTAACATTTTCACTTTGTTTCCCACTCTTTTATTCCCTCAAGGAAATAGTCCTTTTTTGTCTTTGACCATCACTCCCCTACCTTTCCCTTCAACTGCCTGGATAAAACATAAAGAAAATTCCTGTTTCTTAAGTTGGTGAATTTGAACTCAAGGTTGTGTCTAATATTGCTATTGAAGTGTAGATATGGAAGCCTAGTTAAGTTGGTGACCAAGATGTCTAAACAAACCCCGCCAAACCCCAAACCAGGATCTAGAACAAGAGAGAGATGGAGGGAGGGAGCGAGAGGTGGTTCGTTTGTAGTTTGCTTCTCTTACTGGGTCTAGAACATAATCTCCGTGTATCGTAAACAGGGAGCATGCCACACTTGATATTTAGAAAGCAGGTAAAAATTGCCAATGAAGGATAAATTTCTGTTAAAATATATTGCGTGTACGTAGCTGATTTGTGAATAAAAGTATCCTTATTCAAGGATGCACACATATGTAGCAGTTAATCAGTTACAGTTAGTCTAAACTCAGCAGTCTCTAGATGACTGCATTCATAGTTTCATATAAACCAAATTACTGGAATGCTGCATTTTCCTATAACTGTTTGTGCCGCAGAATTAGTATAACTTGAAACTGCGTATTTTACTTCGTGTCCATGTTCCACAAACAACTCAAACAAAGGAATTTTCATAGGGTTGCGACCATTCATACTTTGGTAATTTCTTGTGCCTGTTCCATTGGCTAAACATTGCATCTTAGCACCACGTATGGATCCCATATGTTACATGGATGAGCCAGTGACATTAATAAACCAAGCTAAACTTGTTATCTCCGACAACTAATTTCTTGCAAGCTATATGATACACAAAACGGTATTACAAAGTCCAGACTTGTGATCATTAAGTTGTAAGGGTCATAAGTGATAAGTCATCAATCAGTTTCTTGATTACCAAAATGTTATGCTCGTTCTAGCAAGAGACAACAACAACGACTTCTCTGCCTCTATCCCAAACTAGTTGAGGTTGGCTATATGAATTATCTACACTGCTCCGCTTCATTTGGGTACTTATTCCACTACTCAATAATTTGTCTTTTACGACAGGTTAAACATTCTCTTAAACTAGGGATCCCTAAATTGCACGACTGTCTGTACATTATCATACAATCTCTAACCAAGCTTAAAAGATTATGGTCATACACAGGACCTGATGTAAGTGTGCCATTAACAACTAGCTTTATCTCGAGCTAGTTTGTATCTCTATTTTCTTGTATGGATACTCTGCTTTTGTTGTGTTCCGTCTTTGTTAAGTCCACATGAATTCCAAGAAAATTGTAGGTCAATTAAGATAACTTCTTTTTATATAATTTTAGGTCTACCACACACACTTCAATATCTTCAGTAATCATAGTGTTTCACCGACACCGGTGCACTTGGATGTCTACATTGGACATAACTCCACTACTTAAGCAAGCTTCTCTCATCTTCTTTCTCTACATATTCTACTTGCACCTGTAGTCTGATTTGATCATTTGTAAACTTGATTTGATTTTCTTTCTTCTAGAAGGTGAGAAGAAGGTAAATGAAAAGGAGATTTGCTGCATTGCCTGATCTAATGTGGTTTGTCTAATTTATAATCTTAGTCTTATCTCATGTCCCATCGGTCTGTTAAAGTAGAGAGTAGCCTTATTGTTATATGTAGTATCCTCATAGATATGTAGAAGTGAACAAATTATTGTTAAGGTCTGTCATGACATTGGGTTATGCTGTTTTGACTTGTTTGATATGTGACACAAATAGGAGTTAATACATAGTTTTTCACAAATTTGATGTGCACTTGCACTTGGTCATTGTGATAATTGCCGAAAGGCTTTCTCCTGCCTATTTAGCTTTGAAGTTCACCTTATTCTTCTGTATCTCATAATTTTGCTAGAGTTCAAATTTATTGAGAATACTTTGGTCTATAACATTTCTCAAATGAAATGTAGCTGCAGTGAATGTGCGATCTTCAAATGGATATCTACTTATTGCAACTAGCGGAGGACTCAACCAACAAAGGACTGGAGTAAGTATGCTTCTCTTGACTTGATATCATCCATCAACTAATCTTTGGTGTCTCTCAAACAGTTTATGTTTGCTCATGTAATATTTGTATCGTAATAGTCTAACATTTGGAGTCTATCTCGTGCTTACCAGATAACTGATGCTGTAGTTGTTGCGCGGATTCTTAATGCCACTTTAGTTGTACCTGAGTTGGATCATAATTCATTTTGGAAGGATGACAGGTTGGTGGGCATTTTGTACTTATTTTGAGGAGCCTGTCTGTTGCATAAGTTTATAGTGGATCTTAATAACAGAAGCAAGTTTGTCTCTCTTTTCACTGAGATATCCTGTTATCCTGCAGTGATTTTTTCAACATCTTTGATGTTAAATGGTTCATCTCTTACCTTGCAAAGGATGTCACTATTGTTAAAAGAGTTCCAGAGAAGGTCATGAGGTTAATGGGAAAACCTCCATATACCATGCGTGTTCCTAGAAAATCAGAACCTGAATATTACTTGGACCAAGTATTGCCAGTACTCTTAAGGAGACGTGTAAGTAAAAGAAAAGCAGAACAGTTGATTCTGTTTTTTTAAAATCATATTTATGCAATGATTTATACACCTATACTAGCTGGTATTTTCTATTCCAAGCCTCATATTTTCCAGAAAACTATAAGTGAACATGAAGGGAATGTGATCACTCTTCTGGATCTCGTATTCAATTAGCTGTTTAGGCAGTCAAGTCGCCAAGACCTAAATTATTTTCTGTTTCAGGATTCTCACATCTTTGCTTTTCTAGAAATTAGCTTGACCCCATGTTTGGCCTATCTATTCTCAATCTCAGAGACATAATATCAAACTGTATAAGAAGTGAAATTGTAAGGTTCATGGAACACACAATTTAACAATTTATGCTCATAGAGTATACAAGTAAAAACTTCATAGTAAAAAAGTAGATGCTTATGCTTAGTTTTTGTTGATGTTTGACCTCCAAATTGTGTGCAGGTTCTTCAGTTGACAAAATTTGATTATCGGCTTTCTAATGACCTTGAGGAGGAGCTACAAAAATTGCGTTGCCGTGTGAATTATCGTGCTTTAAGATTTACTAAGCCTATAAGGAATTTTGGTCAGAAACTTGTAATGCGTATGCGAAAAATGGCAAGACGTTTCATTGCAGTTCATTTGAGGTTTGTTTGGCTTGTAGTGTTACGGAATTAAAACTTGGTTTCTTTAACTCTGTGTAACAATTTTCAAAGCAAAGCCAGAATTTTGGAACTGAAAAATAGTGCTGTAACTTTTAGGATTTTGTTCTTGATATGATGCCATAACAGGAGAAGTTACTTTGTACCTCTCTTTTCTTTTCCCCCAAAACCGCCTTTTTTTTTGTGGTTAAAGTTCCAATTCCGCCTTATGATGGCAGTAGCAACCAAAAAATGATTACAGGAACAAGGGGCTGCATTGGCTAAATCTCCTTGTAGCTGACCGAAAGAATGGACAATCCCATTTGTTTACATTTGAAGCTTAGAAGAAAAGAAACTGATGGTTTTCCTATGTTGGTGGGCCTAATAGTCTGATTAATCTTATTCATAAAAGGAATCTCTAAATGCTGTACAGTTTCCTGCCATATATGATGTCGCAATTGTTTACCCGGACCATGTCAGTGACCCTTCAGGCTATATTCATAATTTCAAGAAGTGCATATCAGCGTGAGGTCAAGTTTGTGTGTTCTTGGGATAATAGACATTTAGCGATTAGGAGAAATCTTATTCACTGGTTTGGCAATGAGAACTTAGACAGATGCAGAATGAGCTGCAAAATCCATGTTTTCTTTTGTTGAAAGGGAAAAGCTATATTTTGACCTTCATACTTGAAAATTTTAAATCTTTCTGATGTTATTCCTTATACATGTCCGTTACCCAAGATAACTCCCTTTACATTTATGCTTTCCATTGGCTCTTACTGTTTGTTGCTCTGATGTATTTATATTTCAGGTTTGAACCTGATATGCTAGCATTTTCTGGGTGCTACTATGGCGGGGGTGACAAGGAAAGATATGAACTGGCTGAGATAAGAAAAAGATGGGCTACTTTACCTGTAGGATTTCTTTCCTTAAAGAATTATGACTTTATACTTGACTGTTCAGCAATTTAGGCAAGTTTTGCTTTATCAGATTAAGAGCTTGAAAGTGTTTAATATAATAAGAAGTGGGACTTCTGGAGAAATAGTCTTCCCAGAAATGCGAAGGCCAGAGCTTAATGTTTCCCCTAGGGTGGGGAAGGGTGGCCTACTCATTTTGTGTACTATGGTGTCAATCTGGGATTTTAGAGTTGTCTGTATATTGCCATCCATACCAGTGAATTTTGTTAATCTGTCTTTCTGAACAACTGTTTGCGGCACATTGTTCTTCATTATTCTATGTGAGTATTACACAGTTAGAGGGTACTGGGTTTTAAAATGCCTTATTTTCTTAAGAGTAACTTGGACAGATGTTGTATGGTATTTACAGGATTAATGAATGATTGCTTTACACCTATATCTTTGTTGTTGCATTTGTAAAAGAAAGATCCACTCAATTAAAGTTGTATGAATAGCCAATACCACTGAATGTGGGTCTTATTGTTATATGCTTAATATAAGTAATCATATTACTTCAAAAACAAGAGTGCAATGCAGACTGGTACCCCCCACCCCCAGAAAACCTCTCCATGCTTTCTGATAACAAAAGTTCTATCACTTGTGGCTTCAGGAGCTGATCCCTGATGAAGAGCGAACACGAGGACGATGCCCCTTAACACCCCATGAAGTTGGACTTATGCTGCGGGCGCTTGGATTCAAAAATGACACATACCTTTATGTTGCATCTGGTGAAGTATATGGTGGAGAAAAGACTCTGCAGCCTCTAAAGGAGCTGTTTCCAAACTTCTATACCAAAGAGATAGTTGCTGGTGATGAGCTGAAACCTTTTCTTCCCTACTCTTCTCGTCTTGCAGCAATCGACTACGTTGTGTGTGATGAAAGTGATGTCTTTGTAACCAACAATAATGGAAACATGGCTAAGATCCTTGCTGGTAGTAGGTGAGGATTTTCACTCGTTTTTCTTTTTAGCACTTTTACATATCTGATCTGATATTTGTTCATTGGGGGACATGTTTTTCATGCTTAATGGTGCATGTGTCTAATTTATTGAACTACTACATTAAGCAAAAAGGAGAAACAAATTAAGATCCTAAAGCGCATTGTACTGTAGGTCCACTACCACCACCACAACATACCAAGTGTGATGCCACAAGTAAGGTCTGGAGAGGGTAGGTATACACAGACCTTACCCCTACCTACCTTGTGTAAGGTAAAAAGGTTGTTTAAACTTAGCAACTAATATCGAGATCAAGTTTGCTGATTCTTAGTACTTTCAGATTAGATGTGATTTAAACTCCGGCCTATTTCTTTGGAAATAGGTTAATACTGGAACTGGAAGTGTTCAATTTCAACGTCTGTTAGTATGCAAATGGACTAGGAGTTAAGAGCTGGTCTTTTCACAATGATATATAGTGGCAACTCAGAAATTTGTAAATTGGAACATTTCGTTACAAATAATTTCGATTCCTGTTCCTATCTTCTTTTTTTCACTATTGAGCTAATTGTTTTCTTGGTCATACCATAGGAGGTACATGGGGCACAAGAGGACCATCAGACCAAATGCCAAAAGACTCAGTGCTTTGTTCCAGGCTCGAAATAAGATGGACTGGGACACATTCTCTAGAAAGGTGAAATCATGCCAAAGCGGATTCATGGGTGAACCTGAGGAAGTGAGACCGGGCCATGGAGAGTTTCATGAATATCCATCCTCGTGTATCTGTAAGACACCATTCAATCATTCAAATTTCATAGACAAATACAACAATCATACTTCCAGTGCAAATCCAAGTCTCCTGGATTCAAGATATAGGTACATACACAATAGCAGTGACCTTGATGAGAAGATCTTGCAGAAACTGTATTAGTGGAGGAAATTTGACAGGACAGATAAAGATATTATTATAAGAGATCCCCAGGACCCGGAGAATTAGTTCAATTGTAAAGACGCAACACGTCATGGACTTGAACCATGTCTTGCAAAAGGCATAGTATTTATATTTGGAGGAGGGTAGAGAGGCAGGGAGTATACTCCCTGAAGCTTCAGACCTGTGCGAGAAGTGGACTCAGGTCTCAGGCCAGAAGCCTACAGAATGAGTGAATCGTTGATCGGACTATGTAAGTTACTTGGGTAAGTGTTGTACCATTGTCATATTGACATTTGTATGTAAGTGCCTTCTTTTAGCAGAACTTGAGGGGCTGAAAACCTGCACTTGACACTGTCATTGTCTAGATTTCGTGTTTTTGGTTCACCGCTGTTTTTCTAGAAAGCGATATTTGATGTGCTACAATTGTTAATATACTTTTCTGTAAGATATGTATACAACAAAGAAGAGAGAAAAAAGAGAAGAAACTATGATCTCCTATATTGATATGCATCCTATTCTCTGCAGTTACCACTGTTTTTACCTTTGTATTCTGGTTGTTTTCAACTTCTTCTCAATACACCATTCAATGTTCCAACTCCCCAGCTAAATTAAATTATGAAAACTTCCATTCCCAATTTTCATTTCATCTCTATAATAAATGTAGACAAGAAACATCAACACTAGACATGATAGCTTTGTAGATATGTATGTGGGTTGAGCAGAATCATTTGAAAGCTATTAACCTCCTTGGTTACTTGCAGAAAAAAAATGCTTATATATTCTCTCAATACCTGTACAATCAGACATCTCGATAAAGATAAATATTTTTCAGGTTATGTTATATGTTTTCTATAATAACATTTCATTACAGTAACAAAAAATTATAAGGACAAACGATATCACTTGAATAAAATCTTTACCTTTTCATTTAAAAAATGTTTATGAAAAAGATCTTTCAACTTGTTTGATAAAATACGAACTTTGGAAAAACGTTTTAACTTCTTGAAGAGCTAAACAATTACTCCTATGTTTTTGATCCAAAAATAAGTGGTACTGCACTAATCCAATACCTATAAACCAAAAAACAAAAAAGACGTAAGTAATACATATACCAAGTCTTACCGTATGAGTAAATTATTTTTAAAACAGTATTTATCTTGAATTATTATTTTCTATATCACTTTTCACATTTACTTTTTTCCCTCCCCTTTTCATATTTTTGAGTATAAAAACATGCAACTTATAATATTAGCGGTCGGTGGGGATAAAGTACAAGGGTGATATTTAGGGAGTAATTTATAGTAGAGCTTGAAAGTAATTTTCTACTTTTTCATGTTTTTTTATGACAAGAGAATCGACACACTAGGCAAGCCTCGACCTAGAAGGTTAATCCCTGCTTTCACAAATAAGGGATATGGAAATTGAGACCTCCATTATGGAAGTCTGAAGTCAAACCATCCGTGCCACCCATAGGGTTCAACTTTTCCATGTTTGTTACTTGTTAGTCAAAATGTTTGAAAAATATTTTTTTTAGGAAAACAAGTTCCATAAAAATAAGAAAAATAACTTCCCTAGTGAACATAGAAGGTAAGTGAAACAAGTTCCATAAACACACGAACTAATCGACCCCGCCCCCGCCCCCCGGGGCGGAACGAGAAGGGGGAAGAAGAGGGGGGAAAAGCGGAAGAACGAAGCGAAGGGGGTTCGGACCCCTAACAGTATTTTGGCTCCACACCCCCCCCCCCCCAAACCCTTTAACCCTGTCTCTCACTCCATTTCCATAATTTCGCTAGATTATATATACATATTTTTGAGATAATATTTTTTTTATTTACCAAATAGTAATAAATAAATTAAAACAATTTATTTTTTGAAAAAACATTTTCCTTGATACCAAACCCACCCTAGGTATCATTTTCAAAAGTTTAAGATAATTTAAGAGTAGACAATAATTTATTAAAGAGAATAATAATTGGTTAAGAATTGGGAACTATTCCAAGCATAACCATCATTATACTTAAATTAAATTATCATTATCATAATCATCAATATAAACATTATCATGATTCTCTTGCGCTTGGCACGTCATTTTAGTTATTCTAAAGAGGAAATAGTTTTTTTTCCTCTCATGACAACATCTAAGTATATTTATAGTTTACCTTTTCTTCTTAAATTTTGTACTCCATTAATTAAGCTTATCTAAATAATATTTTAAAAATTCATTTTCTTAAATACCAATGCAATGTAATGTAACTTAACGTTAGAGTGGGTAAAAGTTTCACATTGATTGAGGAATGGATTGACAGACTGCTTATATGGACAGTAAACTTGTACAATTCTTTCCTCATGAGCTAGCTTTTGTGATTGAATAAGGCCTAGATACCATATTTTTACACAGCATCAGAGTCAGATCCATCCCCGTTTGAGCTTATGAAACACCATTGAGAGTCCAATTTGCAAAAATTTCTCGCACAAAATGTAACCTGCTTTTTTTTTTTTTTTTTTAAAGAAAACACTCGTGAGTAGTTGATGTGATATAAAATATTTTAAAAACTAAAATTTATCTTATACGCATTAATATTTTTCTATATCTTTTTTTAATATATGGTCGGCTATTACAATAGTGACTTATACTATTTGTGGTGCATAAAACTGAACAATTTTTAGTAAATATTTAACAACCATACCAAACACAACCTCATTATACATAAAACTTAATTATAATTATCATGATCATGATTAACACTAATGTAATGATTCCTTTATGTGCTGGAACGTCATTTTAGTTGTTCTAAACATGAAAATAAAATTGTTTTTGACATCAGACATTTAGTATTATACGTTAGTGGAGCTTACCTTTTCTTCTCCTCCTTTTTTTTTCCCTTCTTAATTTTAAAAATTCTCACTTTTAAATGTTGTATTGGTTGAGCTTATCTAAACAACGTTTTTTTAAATTCATATCTTGAATGTTCATTACAATGATATATAACTTAGGTTGTGTTTGGCACAAAAAATATTTTTCAATTTTTTTTTTTTTTATGTTTAATCGGTCAAAATTTTATATGTCATTTCTCTAGAAAACAAATTTCTTTAAAATAAGAAAACTAACTTCGAATAAGAAAAACAAGTTTTTTTAAGTGATATCCCACTCCTAAGTCCTAACTCTGTAGCCCCCAACTCAACCCCCACCCCACCCCTCATAATGTTTGCCTACAGTGACGGATCAATCAGTGCAGTTTCACGAGAAGTAATAACTTTTGTACAGATTCTGTATGTATATATTTTTATTAAAGAGTAAATCAAATATCTATAAAAAAAATCTGATGAACTTAGCTATTACTCCCTTGGTCCCATTTTATGTGAGGTAGTTTGACTCGGCACATAGTTTAAGAAAGAAAAGAAGACTTTTAAAATTTGTTGTCTAAAATGAACGATAGAAATTTGTGTGACTATAAATCATTTCATTAAGGATAAAATGGACATTTTAAAGTTAAATTGCTACTTAATATAGAAATGTGTAATTCTTTTTAGGACGGACTAAAAAGGAAAGTAAGTCATATAAATTGAGAGAGAAGGAGTATTGTATATTAACATGAGATTATTATAGAAATTCATAAATTTCAAATTTTGAATCCACCTAAGTTTAACCAGATTATATATAAAAACAATGTTTTCTATTTATTTACCAAAACACCAAAAAATTTAATAAATATTTTCGTTCGTACCAAACACACCCTTTATGTAATGAATATAAATCAAAAAAAGCGTATGGGCGGTTGGACGGCGCCAATCATTTGCCGGAGTCTACTAAAAATAGGCCCCATGGTCGGCAAAACCTAACAAATTACTACTATTATTTTTCCAAGTCTACTATGGATATATAAAGAGAGTTCATGTGAAGCTATGAGAACCATCAAGTTTTAAGCAAAATCCAATTGGCAAGTTACTTAAAATTGAACTTTCTTTAATTTAAGTACATTCTTTAGTGAGAGCCTAAAAAAATAATGGTGAAGATTGCCTTTGGTAGCATTGGTGACTCTTTTAGTGTTGGATCATTGAAGGCCTACTTAGCTGAGTTTATTGCCACTCTACTCTTTGTATTTGCTGGTGTTGGATCTGCTATAGCTTATAGTAAGTCACATTTTCGTAATGTTATACATAAATTATATATTTGTGCATTTCTTTAAAATGTTATTTTCACGACTTGAACGTGTCATAATATATAGTACTAGTGTAATTTTTTCTTTTTTGCAGATAAGTTGACTTCAGATGCAGCTCTTGACCCAGCTGGTCTAGTAGCAGTTGCTGTGGCTCATGCATTTGCATTGTTTGTTGGGGTTTCCATGGCAGCCAATATCTCAGGTGGACATTTAAATCCAGCTGTCACTTTGGGATTGGCTGTTGGTGGAAACATCACCATCTTGACTGGCTTATTCTACTGGGTTGCCCAATTACTTGGCTCCACAGTTGCTTGCCTCCTCCTTAAATATGTCACTAATGGTTTGGTATGTTGTTTCACTATTAACATTCTATCAAGTTAATTAAATCCTATTATTAGTCTAATTAGAGGTTGGGCGACCGTGTTGTACAGTGTACTAAGCTTATAAGCTGATCAAAAAATTAATTTATAAGTATATATTGGACCAACTTTTCAGCTACTTTTAATCGGCTAACCAAACGGGCTCGTTATTGGATTTTTGCAGGCTGTTCCAACTCACGGAGTTGCTGCTGGGATGAGTGGAGCTGAGGGAGTAGTTATGGAAATAGTCATCACCTTTGCACTTGTCTACACTGTTTATGCCACAGCAGCAGATCCCAAAAAGGGCTCACTTGGAACCATTGCACCCATGGCAATTGGGTTCATTGTGGGAGCCAACATTTTAGCAGCTGGCCCATTCAGTGGTGGGTCAATGAACCCAGCACGATCATTTGGGCCAGCTGTCGTTGCAGGAGACTTTTCTCAGAACTGGATTTACTGGGTCGGACCACTCATTGGTGGAGGATTGGCTGGTTTTATTTATGGAGATGTCTTTATTGGATCCCACACCCCACTTCCAACCTCAGAAGACTATGCTTAGAAGAAAGAAGAAAGAAGTCTTCAACAATGTTTTCTTTTGTGTGTTTTCAAAAATGTAATGTTGATTTTAATTTAAGCTTTGTATATTCTGTTATGCAAGAAGTTTGTTTCCAATGAAATATCTTGTTTGGTTCATTTTGAAGACGGTTGGTTTTGAACTTTTGACCTTGCTTGCCTTGTGGGTGAAACTTACCATAGTTTGAAAAATTGAAGTGTTAAACTAAATAGTCATTCACCCAACAACTTAAACTGAAAATAGCCAGAAATGGTATAATATATGTATAACTCATGTGCAATATGTGTATAATCTATGTATACCATCTAAGAAAAGTAAACAATGAGTCTGACCAACTATTTGTGTTAAGATCTAAAAAGTTCTACACCCATTGAAGGCTTTGAAGCAAGTTTGATGAATTGGTACAAACCAGTCAATTCTTCAGTTTTGTTTAATAATGTGTTGTACATATTAGTTGTATAATCGTATACTAGATTCACAAGACTAATATACAAACTTCCCTGTATGACAGACTAAATGTAGAGAGAATTATGTCGAATACTCTCATTCCCTCTTCAGTTATACTTAAAATACAACAGTCTTGTCTTTATCATATGGTAAAACACGTAGTTCACAATATGATTTAATTGCTTTTACTAGACACTGTTTCTCAAGATCCTCAGACTTCTGAATAAAGCTTTGCAAATTATCTCTGTGGGTAACTCTTTCAACCTGAAAGAAGATAGGTTTACTTTGTGAAAGTCTGATGTTGAAATTCTAATA
This sequence comes from Solanum etuberosum, assembly GCA_029582245.1. Taxonomy (NCBI): domain Eukaryota; kingdom Viridiplantae; phylum Streptophyta; class Magnoliopsida; order Solanales; family Solanaceae; genus Solanum; species Solanum etuberosum. The sequence goes on from JAJONR010001709.1 coordinate 108,668, forward strand.
TGATGGTAAACATAAATCAGATGATACATGGATCTCTTAGGGGGTGATACACTAAGATGGTGTTAGCTTTAATCAACAGAAACAGCTACGGTGTTACCATCAGAACATAGGTAGGGTAATATAAGGTAGAATCCGAGCATCGAAGCATTCAAGTTATTAACAAGACCCAAACTTAAGGCTTTAAGGGATCTACGACTATGATTGATCGCTATGAAGATGCAGATCTTGGAGGAGGTTCTTGTGGGAATCCTACTAAACTGTACAACTTATTCCAGACCATGAAAGAACAAGCTGGAACACGACACGATACAAAATGATCTCCACGATTGTGGACAATGTATCAGAGGCCAGCATGGAAGAAGAGACTAGAGTGGGACACAACTCAAAATGTCTTCATGATTGTGGACACATTTCAAAATGTCTTTGCAATTGTGGAGACAATTCAGAGGTTAACATGGAAGAAGAGGCTGATGTGGGACACGATAACGTCACGAAGTAATGATGCATAAATCATGATTGTTGGCATGTCTTTAGCTTCATGAAGCAGCACAGAATCAAAAGAAAGAGAAAAGCTAGTTAGGACTACCATCATAGAATGATAAGCTATTAAAGACTGAAAATGCAGGTCGAATCTTAAAACTAATTTGGAGTTCTAATGCACATAAGAATAATTACCATTTGCTCGATGATTGGGCCTGCATCGAGTACTTCACTAACAAAGTGACTTGTTGCACCGATCAACTTAACACCAGCCTCAAAAGCCTATCAAAAGTTAACGAAATAAATGCTTTAACTTTGTAAATTATCAACATAAAATTCCACAGAGACGAGTAGAAATGACATCTAAAGAAAGGGGTCTGGAAACTGAACCTGCTTAGAAGGACTCCCACCTTTGAATGATGGCAGAAGGCCATGATGAATATTAATGATATCCTTCCCATAACTTTTTAAGAACTCTGCAGAGAATACCTGCAGAAATAAGTGCAACTTTAAATCACAAAAGCAACTTAAAAAGTGAAGTGCAATGTTTATTAGGAGTTTATAATGCTGAAGATCATAATTCATCTAAACTGTAAACAACTAGTTTAAATCATTTAATCCGAACCATCTAATACAAACAATAGAAAACAAGTTATGTGAGAAATAACTGCAGCTGGTGACCAGAAGAATAGCTGTTATAATCAAGAGAAAACTCAAGAATTCGATGTCCCAGAACTTTGATTACCTGCATGTATCTTGCAAGTACCAAAAAATCAGTGTCATGAACTAATTCCAAGATCTCTACTTCTCTTTTCTTCCCCATAGTTGTTGGCAAGTAATAGTATGGAATTCCATGCCTTTCAAGTAACCGAATCACATGAGCGTCTGGACCTCGATCATGGTTGCTGTTAAACAAAGAAAATCATTTTACATGATAACTAATTCTTTTAATAGAAAATAAATAGTATAATGAAGAAATTGCTTATGCTTAACCTTATTACAGAGGTTATGTCAACAGGAAGCCTACCATTCTGCCACCTGTGCAATAAATCTACAAGACAGTGGTCCTGCACCAAGTTGATGACATTTTTAAAATTAAACTTCAAAAGAGGTTTATATATTTCAGCACAGTTCACATAATCAGCTGTTGACCAGTGTTGGAATCAGAACCTGCTTTGAAACAAGAACTGCAATCTTATATTTGGGATCTATTTCAGGAACACGGACGACAGACTTCATTGCATTGAACATCTTTGATAGCTTAAAGAAGTCATCATCCATTTCTCCACGGGGCCATATAGCTGGGTCAAACGTAAACTCACTGGGATTTAAGCAAGAATTAGTTTGGAATTTTGATTCTTCTTATGACTTACCAGGAGAAGGAAATAGTAAAAATAAAAGAGCCTAGAGTATAGATGACTAATCACAGAATAAAGGTATTTGGCAAAGTGTTGCTGCTAATTCTCAATCATATACCACATAGTACACCTTACAAAGGCACATAGGCACCATTGGTTCATTACATCTTGCAAAATGAACATTTGGCCTCTTTAACCACAATAGGAAATGAAGAAAAATACAGCTCATTTCAATATGCTTCATAAGATTTTAAATGACACATAGTTAGCAAGATATTAGGTTCTTCCTAAATAAACAGATCAAATTCAAAAGATAACTGTTCAATCTTCACTATCAAGTGTTTTCCATGCTAATATAATACAAGATGCAATTACTTAGCATATGGATAAGATACGACAAAGCCAATACTTTTGCAAGCTAATTTGTATAGTCTCTAGATATGCGGGAATATAAAGCAGTGACATGCTTAAACATTCCCCTTTTTTGTGAGGATTGCTTGACAATTGCTGATGTATATTTTGGGTTAAGGCGAAGTCCCCTGCTTCTACATGATTTATATATATATCTCTAGGATCGCAATCCTGGAAATTTAACTGGTACTCAAAAGTAAAGACCTAATGTAACACAGAATGGGTTGCTCAAAATTAGTACTCATTTGATTACATAGATAAATATAAATCTGTTTGTGATTTGCTACTCTCCAAGCACACGAAGTTAATCAACTATCAAATCACTCTCTACCGATGGAAGCTTGTAGCTGCAAGATTATATAATGCGTCATCAGAATGGTCCTCTAACATCCTTATCTACTACAGGTACCTCTGTTACTACTTATGCTACTACGTTACAAACCAAAAATTGATTCATCAGCACTACTGTATTACTACTATAAAAAGTTCCTCTTGTTGATACAACAATCAGAAGAAGAAACTGTAGAATATTCAATATTTTCTTCTCGTTGTTTTTGACGATTGAACATACTTAATAAAACTCATCTTGATCAACCATAATTGCAAAATTAAACATGTCCAAGCATGACATTATGCAACTGACATAATTTTACTACTGCAGAATAAATTCTTCAATTAAGCAAAATCGTAGCTTGGCCACGAAATGAGAGATAATTAAAACTCAAGAAAGTAAGAGAAAATACCTTCTTGAGTAAAAGACATTGTTGTCTTGTGGAACAAAAACATCAGCAGTGAGAATATTTCCGCCCCTTGATGCTATGCAATCAGATAGTTTTGCAACAATTCCTACTTCATCCTATTAACAAAAACCAATTCAATTCTCATCTCAGTCGCCTATCCGAAAGATCATTACTGGTAGTGCTGGGCATAAGAAGACTTACTGGACAATGAAAGACATGAATGCCATGTACCAGGGAATTTGAGGACCCAAATGGGAATTTTACAGATTTCAGAGACCTTTTTGAATATTTACAAACTTGTGGACCAAAATTTGGGGATACCAATCTCCACAGGAGGTTCATGTCCTTCCTTTTCCCTTTCCAAAATCTGTTGCTATGTATCAGTCAATTTATAATCTTATCTTTTAATATTATAGTCTTATCTGGACATTTGCCCAACTTACAGCTTACAACTTCAACCATAGCCACAATCTCAGAATTAACACCTTTGGACAAAACTAGGTTGGTGAGTCGAACGATGAGAATATTTCATGTTGTTAGATAAAACATACTTTTATTATTTAATTATATTCTCAACAATTGGATATTCACATCCCATCACTTATATTAAAATGGTTGTTTGCTTAAGTGAAATATACATCTTCTAGAATTTTTCTATCTGAAATTTAAATTTGAAATCTCATAATTTTTCCACTTTATTTTATATATCACGTCATATCCAATTAAAACCATGGTGGATTTATATATAGAGGGTTTTCGAGAATCCAGTAACTTTTGTGGAAATTTGTATTTGTACTAAAAAGAAGAACAGTAAAGATATATAAAAATACAATTTGATACATCATACATGATATACTAAGCTCATTTGATCATGGCTACATATACACTCGAAGTTGAAGTGTTTGTCATTATATTATGGTGAATGGAAAAGAAAGGCCAATCCATCAATCTCCTCATTTTTGGGTGAGGAAATTTTCAGTGATTTTGTCTTTAAACTAGGCTGTACCATTTTCATATGTTCCATGATGGGGATATTATTTTTTTGTTCAAGTAAAATTGACGAGATTCGTTTGAATGATTCTTGATTGCTTCGTTTGTGCACAATAGTACTGTCTTAAGAAAATCCAGTGATTTTTTGCTGTGCTTTATCTTTGGTTATGCTATTTGGGGTGTATCAAACCAATAACAACATGCCCGTAGATTCACTACAAGTTGGATCTGAGAAGAGTGGGGTGTACGCAAACCTTACACACCTTTTCTGTAAAAGAGTTCTCATTCTCCATTTTCTGTACTTCTCTTTTCAGCTTCAATGCTTTTGGAGTTGAAAATAATGTCTTTGCCAACAAGGCAAGAGCTCTTAACATTAACATTTTAAGTGTGCAATATGGATTATCTGAGTTTGGCTAGTTGTCACCCCTAGTTTTAGTATAGACAATTAAGTTATAATATATCTCGATGATGTTATCCTTGGCTGGAAATATTACAAAATGAAGCAGCTCGATCTGGGAAGAAAAAGTTTTCATAATTTCTACTAGTAACAAGGTTAGCAACTATCATAAAGCCTGAATACAAAGAACCCCATAAAGTAATTGAAACATAAAACGAAGGATAGATCTAAACAAAAAAAAAAAAAATGCCTTAAAACAAAAGGTGATTTTCTGTTACTTTTATGAAGTGTGACCAATCTTCCCTCTAACTCGGTGTAAAAAGATACTCGATACTGGTAATCCTCTGAAGATTTTCAAGCATTTTGTAAGCAACTTTTTTGGGAAAAGAACCCTCAAAACTGCTTCAGGAAACAGATCTTAAATGAAACTCTTTTCAAACACTTCGTAAAAAATCGTTAACCTTACACCCCAGGGCCATGAGGGGGAGGGGGCTGTGTTTCCGCAAGCGGATTTCTGTGTCATCATATCACAAAAGTTATCAAATTGACTAGGTATAGTTTCTGAGCAAAAGAGAACCTGAGTTCCCATTCATATGACCCTTAAAATGGAGTTACCTCAACTATTGTAACAGAATGAAGACCTTTTCAGACTCTAATCTACCTAAAAATTAATAATTGTAAAGTGTTTCCCTAGAAGGCTTTTCTATAATACAAACTTACCACCCTTAATTTTGTAATTGAAATATTGTAACTAGGGATCATGCCACCTGCCCAGGGCCTCTCCCATGCGGACACGGTCTCCCTTTTTAATACAAAAACTGAATTCCGCTGATGTGCTTTTTTCTGCAGAAGGTTGTAAGATCGGAGCTTGGAAGACTAGAACCACTGTTGAACCCATATTGAAAGCTGCTAGCTGCAGAGTTAGAAGGTCAAACTTGAGTATTTATTGAATAGAGAATTACTTGATTGAAAAAGCTAAGGGAAAAGGGGCTATCACGGCTCGCTGAGCATTAGAGCTGAAAATTAATTATCTATCCCTAATTATCACCACATTGGTCTATTGCTTGTCAATTCTCATCGGATCAACAAACGAGAGAACCTAATTGTAAGATATATTTTTTTTTGAACTTGGTAACTTTGTATTATATCACAAAAGTACATGGGTTGTACTCAAACCTTTTATACAAATTCACTCTCGACTCCATTACTCTATTTCTATATTGAATCTAAAACATCAACTATAGAGGCAGTGTCTTTTGAGTAAAATTGATTACACCAAAAACATAACAACAAAATGCAGTTTAGTTTAACTTCCTGCACACTATTTTCTATGCCTTCAAAACATCTGGAATTTCTCTTTCCAGATTGCCCACCATATTGAAGCAGGGATAATTCTCCATCTAATTCTGTCTTTTGCAAGGACACTTGCTTCCTCCCAGCTATATAAGGCCTCTCAGTAAGATATTTTGACATACTATTATTTTGACAATAAGGTATTAACATATAATTATACACAAAATACCCAAATATTCTCATATCCTCAATATCCATGTACAAAATAGCAAACTTATGAATGAGCACTTCAAAATCAATTTCTTGGCTAGTGCCACAATGGTACTAGTTAGCAAGACCCTATAAGTCCTCCAGAGAAGTTCAATTCTCCTCAGTTTCTAGTCAGTCAATTGTTCCTGTTTATATAGCTTTCTAAAATTAACTACACATACACATGATATCTCAACCAAGAAAATGCTCGAAGAAGAAGAAATGGAAGTCAACTAGTTTTACGTAATATATATAAATTACAAAATCTTATTAAAAAGGAGGAAATAAAAGAAGAGGAGATCATTAATCTAGTTTGGTACTATCTGCATTACAAGCCTAATAGTCAAACAGCAAATCCTAGCAACACCAGGTTTGTTCACGAGCAGTACAAACCATATGATATAAAAAGAAAGAACAGATTTTTGCTGTTCATTGCAAAAATAGGATTTATTTCTCATGCAAACATCGTCAACTTGCCATTAATTTGATTTTATCATGATATTTTGCATACTCAAAAGATGCCACAAAATTGAAATGTAGAATGCATTTTTCTGTTCATAAACAACATCATACTTAAGGATCATACCTCATCTCCTTTCTTCAGCAAAACACCAGTGCCTCTAGGTTCGTATACCTGTTCTTCAGGAGGTTCTGGATGTAGCAGCTTCTTCCATGGTCTATTTGTTCGCAGAGTTGGTTCAATGAAAAGCTGAAACATCAGAAAACAGTACTGAGTCAACTAGAACCAAATGAAGGCAGAAGGCCATGGTGGGATCTGCAATGGGTATCTATCATGTTCTTCATCCATACTATTGGTGGATCCGTCTTCAATGAGCTCATTGTGATTTCCTATGAGTTTTCCACACTCATTATTATCTCTTGGTTGATTAATTACATGTGACATGAGTCAGTTGTGCTTAGCTAGCCTGGGTACTACTGGGGTTTCTAATGGCAAGCTTGGTGACACTGCATGACCAAACAAAAGCTGATCCCTATCCTGTTATTTTGGTCATCCAAATCCATTTTTTATCTTTCTATTTCTGCATTACAATTAACTCAGGAAATTTTGTCCTTGCTATTTTACATTTTAAATTTCATAGTCATGGTGCCTACAAAAAAGTCATAGCAATGACAATGCACTCAAATGTCACAACTTGCTTAGACAAATTATTTAGGTCATTACTAACCCGGAGGGAATATTTTTTTGGTGAAACTACAAGGTAACCATAACATGTTCACTAAGGCACCTATCCAATTGTACATACAGTGCAAAAGCCTAGAGGACTGGTGACAAATTTTGTGCAACTAATAAATGAATAACCCCCCTTCTGAGTTTATCTTACCCAAATTGAGTAGCTTAATAATGAAAAAGCTCCAGTGGTCAGTCTTCCTAAGAATCAGTGTTCAGGGAAGCGTGAAGCGGAAAAAAGCGATAAGGCCCCGCTTCATGCTTTAAGCGATGAAGCGCTCACATACTCATTCTAGTCTGTGAAGCATAGAAGGCTCGCATCGCTTCGCTTCACGCTCGCTTTCCTGAACACTGCTAAGAATATAGTCTAGAGAGAAAAAATGGATATTTGTATCCAAACAGATAGCTGGCACACTTCGTTATACAAAATTAGTGTATCGCCACGGCACAAGTATCGTAGCTAACCTCAATGGAACCAATATTCGTTGCACCTACGGCTGCCATTGCCATAAAACCTTCTTTCCATTTACCTTCAAGCACAACCTGATAAATGGTTAAAACAAACATTCCATGAGATGATACATTTATGCATAACTTGCTTCTGTTGCAAACAATAACAACAACAATAAGAACAACAACTACTACTACCATTACTTTATAACCTCTTATAGAGAAGCCACCATCTCAAAAAGATCAGGACATTCAGGGAATAGAACGCAATTTTAGCATAAGGTAACCAGAATTTACCCTTTCATTCTCCACACATAAATTTCTTATTGTCCTCGTAGCTCGTTCATTCATGGGAAAGAGACGACCTATCAAACAAATGAATCGAATAAATTAACTGCAGGTAGGAAATTGAATAGGAAGACTTTACATGCATCAAATTTTCTTTTTCAATGGGAAGAGATGGTGACTTTGGAAGTGGACTAGTGCTCTGATACCAAGTGAAAATGATCCCAAAGAAGTGTCTTGAAAGATCTAAAAAATTATTTGGCCAATTAGACATTCAGAATAACAAGTCACAAAATTCTGTAACAGGCAACTCAGTCGCACGAGTGACCTTAAGTTTTGCAAATTGATAATATTTGATACATTTTCCAGTCGGGTAAAGTACCTGACTGTATACAACCACAGTGGTTATTATGGTAAAGTCCTCTATACTAGTTGTCAGACACATAATATATTTTCATTATCATATCAAACACTGTTAGCAGATGCATGAAAACAGAGAGAATACTTGTTACTGACCCCTCATTTGTTGAAGCCGCAAATATTGATGTATCAACAAATTATACTCCCCAAAAGAGCCTTTCTGAGTGTATCCTTTGCATATCATTGTAATGTGACTTTTTGGGCAGGGTGGGTAGAGGGGGCTAGGTGAAGTGATCAGGGATAGGTAAACAGAAAACAACAGACAATGAAAGCCTACTATGATGGATGAACTCCTCTTAACCTATGGATGCAAATGCGAAGAGTTACCAGAGAAATGTCGACGGCCAAGAACATTCCAATCAGCTGGTGAGTGTATGCGATGATAATCTCCAGGACTCAAGTAAATCACACAGTAAAAGAGACCTTTCATTGGGCTGCAATAAGTTAATTTTTAGTTTTAAATTTAAGTAGCACTCCCTCGTTTATCATCAAGCAATTACAATCCAACGCGAACAAAAAGTAGAAAATCTAAAAGGAGAAAAGAATAAAGGTTCAGCTGATGACTAAGTACTACATGTTATTAGGCACCTGCTAACTAGACATACTGGTTATAATTTGTCCAGTAGTATAGATGCACTTTTTTTTTGTTGGATAAGTTTTGTACTATAGCTGCTCATTTCCATTACAAGATTATTACGATATTTGGATAAGTACGTTATCCAAGAATGGTTTAAGAATATAAAATATACAGTTCTTAAAAAGTACTAGACAGAGTTAAGTTTTTGGTCGAAAAATAATATGGAAGAAGGATCCTAGAGCAGATCAACAAGTACCATGGCAGTTAAAGGTACTAAATAGCCTATTCTATCAACAAGTGGTATGCATCAAGAGATGATTAGTTACAGGAAACAGACATTTTGATAATACATTTGAAGCGTTGACATATTATAGTACAATGTATATATCAGCATATTACACGGTTAACATTCCTGTGGTTACCGTGCTGGTGCAGGATCTCGGACTTTTGGAGAAGCCAATGAAACTCTCCACCAGGACTGCTGATTCGTATCATCCATAGAACCTTGTTGCCCACCATCTTGATTTGTGTTGTCATCAACCACACTCATGGGAAGGAGGGAGCTGGCACCAAGAAGCGAAGAAACAGAATAAGAAAATCCTTTGACTTGCTCAATCATAGCCCCAGCTTCCTTCAACTCTCCAAATTGTAGAACAGTTCCATCAACTGGACTAATCTACAACCACATACCAACTCAGAAAGATCAGCAAATTTGATAATCTGCAAAAAATTTAAACATCAAGAGAATCAACAGATAACTAGGAAGCTGGTTACCAGTTACCAGACAACAGGGATCCGGATCAATAGGTCTGGTACCCTCTTTCAATCTTCTGACAAAGAACTCTCGTAAAGATGCATATTCTTCCAAAGGCAGTGCTACTTCTTCCAAGTCTGGATTCAAAAACCGAGTTCTATAAATATTGCCATCGCCAAAAGCTTACTTTTATTTGCACTGTGTCATAGAAGAACTATAAATATCTAAAGCATCAAGATGTAAGAAGAATGCTCAAAGCATCACGAAGTAGAAACTAGAAAGACTGTTTACTTGAATGAAATGCTCTAGCCCATCCTTTATACACAGATGGGCGCAGCCACATCGGAAGTTCCTGGACGAACATAGCATGGAGTCAAGTTGATGCAGGACTTTGCCGAATCTTCTGTTATTTAAATTGATAGAGACTTACCACACTGGTCAAGGTACCCCAGAATCTAGAGATGGAGCGTAGTGGAAGTAATCTCATGAAAGTAGCCTACAATTGAGAAGGCAAATTATTTCGAGTAAGTTCAACATGGAAAACTACATAGAATAATGTGGTAAGCTAAAAGATCAATAGCATAGGAAAGAAGTGAATTCTCACCTTTACATCAGGCTGGAATTCTAAAATTCCTTTCTCTCTTGCGTCTTCAATCTGCGACTCAAAGAGAGTTAGGACGCTCCATGGGAGAGAACATATCTTAATTTGATGTCATCTTTTCTCATGTCATCTGATTTCACAAAAACCGAAAGAGAGCCCCAATAGGCAATAGTTCACTTATTTCACTAGGTTTATGAGTTAGAAAAATACCTTCTGATCATCATAGAGACGTCGAGCATGGAGAAGACCAAGCATAACTATAGTTGCGACTGTTGCACCAGGCAACAAAAGAGTGTTACCTGCATAAACCAGAAGCCTCAAATTTCAGCTGCTGTGCCAAATGATAATATTGTGGCAGGTGAATAAGTAACACAATTAAGCACTATCAAGTAATATGGAGTTATACATAGTTCTAAAAATGCAAGGAACCAAGAACCAAACTGAATTTTCAGCAGTTCACAATAGCTGTTTTGGGCATGTAAAAGATTATCATGAAAATCACCATCAGACACAAGCCTTATATATAAGGCCATTACTAAACAAAAAACTATAAAGAAGAAAGGAAAAGCACAGAAGGTGCAGCTCACTCCAGCTATCAGCTCCACTTTCACTAGAGTTAGTTTGGAATTTGCCACATCAGTCATTGTGCTCTATTTTGTTTATGTGCTAATTCATATACCAATATGGATAAGCCACAAGACAATATTTTATACCAACTTCATTCCAATCCACTGAATTTATTTAAAACAACACTTCACATTGGTAAAAGTTCTCCTGAATCCAAATAGAATATTCACTTGACTATTTTAGGAGTTTTGACCTTCCATCAGAATCTAGTTTCCAACCTTTGAATGTTAACTTTGACCAAGAAGTGTACTCAAATGATAAACATAATTCTACTAGTAACGGTAAGATATCTTCGATTAGTCTATCACACCTGTTGCTCGTTCTTTTTTTTTTTTTATGACTGTGTTATCGGGCCAGCTTTCGCACACCTCGACTAATTCCACGTGATACCTGGCACCTCCCACCAGCAACCGGTATTGGGTAACTCTAGCCACCAAGGTTAGGACAAATGGGAAGACTCACCTAGTGTTTTTTGTCTCCGCTGAGTTTTGAACCTGAGACCTTAGGGTTCTCAACCACTTCATTGACCACTAGGCCACACCCTTGGGTGTCCTGTTGTTCATTCTTAAACAACCACTTATTGTCCAAGCCATCTTTTCTTCATATAAGTAAAAGTTCTAATATAAACAAATAATGTGTATCCTCTATAACATTGTTGATCTTACAACTGTTCTCTAAAATTTTGCTTTTCACTTTGGTAGATATCGTGGTATAACATAGAATCTCATAGTACTCCTCCATCTCAACCATCTTATCTTAATTTTCTGTCATACCGATTTATCTATCTTGCCATCCTCATGAACAGTAAGCCTTGAGGTTTGGCGACAAACCTGGAGTCAAAAGGTTTCAAGTTGAGCAGGACCAAAAACTTAATACTTGTAGTGTAAGGTAATATGGAGATTGACGAGGTGTCACACATCGTATTGGGGTGAGGTAGATTAAATAGAGGCTCGCATCTGGTGTTTGGTATGATAAGAATGTACTACCTACACTTAAAGGTAAGTTCTATAGGGTAGTGGTTAGACCAACTATGTTATATACGACGGAGTGTTGGTCGATCCAAAACTCTCATGTCCAAAAGATGAGAATGACAGAGATGAGAATGTTGAGGTGGATGTGTGGGCATATCAAGAAAGACAAGATTAGAAATGAAGATATTCGGGTCAAGGTGCAAGTGACCACAGAGGACAAGATACGAAAAGTGAGGTTGAGATGGTTTGAACATCTGAAGAAGAGATGTGCATATGCCCCTATAAGGAGGTGTGAGAGGTTGGTCGTTGTGGGCTTGAGGAGGGGTAGAGATAGGTCAAATAAGTATTGTTGTGAGGTAATTAAGCAGGATGCGACACAACTTTAGCTCACCGAAGATATTGCCCTTGATAGGAGGGCAAGGAGGTTGAAAATTAGGGTAGAGGTTAGTAGGTAATCGGACGGATTTCTTTTCCTTCTCTATGTATTAGTATTATTTTTCTTTTTCATTATTTTCATATTTCTATTAGTACGTGTTGTTCCTTAAACCTCCATTATATTATTATCTTCTTGTTGTTTCTACTTGTTGACCTCTTTTTTATAGCTCTTTGAGCCTAGAGTCAATCGGAAACAACCTCAGTATTGTTTGCGTACACTCTATCCTCCTCATATCCCACCTATGACATCACACTTGATTCGTTGTTGTTGGTGGTATCTAAGCAAGCTTGGACGCACCTTCACTATTCCACCAGATACAACTTAACTTTCAGAGATAAATCAGACAGAAATTTATCTATAGAATTAGAACTTAGATATTCCGAATGAGAAGTATTATTAGTTGTAACATAACATCTTGCACTACGTTCTCACCATTAACAGTATCAACATAATTCTGAACTAAAATGCAACTCAAACTGAAGTTCCATATACAATTTCTTTCAAGCAGAGAAGTAAAAAAACAGAGTTGTACCCTGAGAGCTGCTGTTACTACTACTACCGCCACGATTAAGCGAAGCTCGAGCTTCAGTGGCTTGTACCTTACGAAGAAAGGTAGTGAAATGGAAACGCTGCGCATGTAGATGACTGAAGCGTCCATTGTAAGTGAAGCAAGGAATTCTCTGAGAAGCCCTAAATTTCATCTTCTTCTTTGTCAGTGTTTAAATCTCTAAATTTTGCGCCCAGAGTTTTGATTTGGTCACAAGAATTACAATTTATTAGGGCTGTTTTTGGCTAAAGGAATAGAAATTCACTGAGTTTGTCTATTTTTGACTGCTATATAGGGTAAAAAAAAATCATAATCGATTTTTGGCTTCTTTCTTCCACATATAAATTCGTATTATCTTTTTTTTTTCCCCTCAACTATGTACTAGCTTTAGAACGAATTCAAATAATTATGTCTAAAACAAAGTGATTCTTGCTACTCTTTTAGTTCCTTTTTAGTTGTCATGTATATTAAAAATATTTGTAGTTATCAATTTAAACAATTAAAATAGAACGAATTATCTTTTTCCAACTTTGCCTTTAATATTAATCATCTAGAATTAAAAGGCACATATCTATTAATAAAGATTAAAGAATTAATAAGAAATACGTCGTCAAACAACACTTCTTATTTTATTTTTTTCTGTCAAACCTTATCATAATAATTAAAAGGGAACGGAGGGAATGTCATTTATTTTATGAACATTATATATATAAAAGTATTTTCTTAGGTTAAATTGAAAATTGAATTGTAAGAATCCAAATTGATGATAAATATCTTATCAATTGATTATCAATCTAGTATATTCACAAACCAAAAATCAAACTAACAATACATAAAAAAGTTTTTTTTTTAAAAAACAGACTTGAACCAACCATACACGAAACTAATTTAAATATTATTTTGATTTTATAAAAAATAATTAAAATAAGTCAATTCAATCCGGTTTTGAAGGTAAGTAAAAAGATAAAAGAGAGAGAGCACGACATAGAAGAAAGAAGCGAGAAGTATTGAAAACACATCTAAACTTGACGCAATTTATTACTTTCATGTCTGAACTATTTATAGTGTTAAAAATATTTTTCTACTTGACTAACTGGATTTAAATACATTCCTATCTTGCAACTTGAGTAAAATACACCCCTAAATTTCCGTTAAGTTTAGAGGTGTTTTCAACACTTCTCTCATCTCTTTTTATTAGGAGTCTCATGCTCCTACAAAGTTTGAGAGTATTTGTTATGTCATGTGTCAGATCAATGATGTATTTAAGTTTAATTAGTTAAGTAAAAAAGTACTTAATCTGTCCATTTTTACTTGTCAAATTTGACTTTTTACTTGTCATTTTTTGACAAATCAAGAAAAAAAATACTTTTTACCTATTATACCCTCAATTTATTTAGAGGGTTAATGTTTTTGAAAAAAGTAGAATCTCTTAAATGAGAAAATTGATTTTGAAATGTTATCAATCAATAGGGGTAAAATGGTAAACTTATTATATTAATTATTAAATGAACAAGTAAAAAAAGATAGAGGGAGTATCTTTATCAAGAACACAATTAATAATTTACGTCAAATTTAGAAAGGCATAAATTGCCTCCTAAACTTGTATCCAAAAGTCATTTACACACTTTTACTAATGGGGTGACCTATTACACACCTTAAGTACATAAAAGTATATTTATTTCCCCCTTCCAAATTGATAGAAAAGAAAATTTTGGAGGGAATTGGGAGAAAAGAGAGAAATAATCGGACTTGAAGGGAATAAGGAGAAAAGGAGAGAACTAATAGGACTATTTTTAATTGATATAATAATATATTTATTATCTAAGCCATGATTAGAGATATAATTTAATTAATTAAATCTAGCCTATGCCATATGTCACTAATCAAAGCTAGAACTTGAAAAAAAAGAAACAAAAGAAATAAAGAAGAGCCGGATCCATGTATTTTTAATAATTATCCCAAGAAAGAATGGTGGGTCTTTAATTGCTTTGGAAAGGTCAAAAAAAAAAAAATGTCTTACAAAAAAAAATTCAATGAAACAGCATTAGGTGTGGAATTCAATGCAGGCGCCAAAGTAGGAAGGAGCGGCAGGAACCTCACAACTTCCTTATTCATTCATTCCCACTAGTGAATCCATGTAGTGGACACCAGAGATATCAAGTGTTAACTTCAAAATTAGCACAAGCTATTGGGTAGAAAAAAATGCAGTTCTTCAGGGGACTCACAATTAGGAAGAAACAATCATCATCCTCAGCCTCTGCAGAAAGGCGGAAGAAAGAAGAGAATTATTATTTACAGAACGGAAGTGCAGTGCTAGAGGAGTTCCTTGCTTTATGCGACGGAAATTGCAGAATTCCCATCCGGTACTTCACTGCCACTGAGATCGACAATGCAATTAAGCACTCTGAAAACAAATTGGAGATCCCCGATGGACGTATGGTTGCAGGATCAATGGACAAACGCCTCGTTTTCGTTAGGTTTTTCCCTCATTATTTTAGGAATCACTTCAATATTTTTCGAGATATAGCAATTACTGCACAGATGAGCCATCTCAAGAATGTGACGAGACTTGTCGGTTGCTGTGTCGAATTCGAAAAACCAGTTATGGTGTATGAATATGTTGAGGCTATAAATCTTTACACTTTACTTTTCGAAAAGGGCAAGCATGATGATCAAACCAGAAAATCATTATTAACTTGGGGAAATAGATTACGGATTGCCAATGAGGTTGCTTCTGCAATCGTCTTTCTCCATACTGAATTTACAACGCCTATCATCTACAAAGATCTGAAGCCATCGAATGTGATTATAGATCAGAATAGTGGTGTTGCCAAACTACTAAACTTCTCATTATCCGTATCATTGCCTCCAGGAGAATTGCAAGTTGTAAAAGATGTTACTTGCGGAACATATGGATATTTAGCTCCAGAATATGCGTTCTCAGGTATTGTTACTCAAAATACAGACGTCTATAGCTTCGGAGTTGTTCTACTTCAGCTATTAACTGGGAAGAATATCGGCACTCTAAATATAAAGGATCACAACTATATAATGTATGATGTAGATTCAGATCTTGAGACGATAGAAATTGAAAAGATACATGTAATGGACATAGCAGATACAACCATTTTGGAAGAGCATGGGATTGAGATTCAACAACAATTGGAAGATTGCTGGGATCTTGTTAAGAAATGCACAAACTCAAAAGGAGAAGAGAGACCATACATGATTGAAGTTGCAAAGGAATTGCGCCGAATTCACAACTGCTTTCGTGCCTTCACTCTTGCCCAGAATTAGCTTACATAAGATGCCAAGTGATCTAGAAATGCACTCTAAAGTTAAAGTGTTTTTTATTTATTTATTTAAATAATGAAATTATCAATTTTGCATTTTTACTTCCTGCGGTCCATTTTTAACAGGCTTGTATTAAAAAATTAAAATTTCCTTTTTATATGTTCAAGAGAGATTAATTATTTTCGTCTCATATTATTCTATCATTCATAGTAATGATTGACAAATTTATATTTTCAAATCATAATTAATGAGAATAATTTAATAAAACAAATTCCTTATAAGTGCCAAATCAATAATACTTTGTCATATATTCATTGAGAGATAGTCTTGGCAAGAACAAAATGCATCGTTTGATGAGGAGACTACTCACCAGAAAAAAACGCGTGTCCTCTGCTTCTGAAGAAATGCGGGCAAAGAGCAGGATCATTATTTTTTTAAAAGAGAAGTATTGGAAACATGTCTAAATTCAGCGTGAATTATTAGTTTAATCTTTAAGCTATTGACAGTCTTAAAAATACATTTTTACTTGATTAACTGAACTTATATGCACCCTGGTCTTGCAATATGAGTGAAATACACCCTTAAATTCCTGTCAAGTTTAGAAGTATTTTCGACATTTCTCTTGCTTTTTTAGTAAGAGTTTTATGCTTCTATAAGAGTTTGAGACCACTTGCTATGTCATATGGTAGATCGGGAGTGTCAAAGTTGTATCGAAGTTTAGTTAGTCAAATAGAGAGATGTTTTTAAGGCTATCAATAATTCTGAGACAAAACTAATAATTTGGATCAAGTTCAACTGTTTTAGAAAAAAAAATCTTTAACCGAATTTTTAGGCTCAATTATATCCCCTAAAACTAATGCGCTAAAACTTTTTTGTGTGCAACTAAAACTAATATACCAACCATGGGTAAGTTTGGGTCTTTATAGCTTTTATCCAAGCTTTTCACGTGTATTCCTCACAAACAAGATTATTCTAAAATCTAAAGCAGCCGTTCATCTCTTTTGGACTATTTTTTTTAGTTCAAATTTTCAGTTTTATTGATATAAATGGAAACTTGAACTAAAAAAAAATAAAAATATAAAAAAGTAGTTCGAAAAAAGATGAACGATAACTTATATTCATTTCAAATTAAAATAAATGAATTTTTGACACCCGACACACTTTTTAAAAAAGTGAGTTAATAATATTAGTTAAAGTATAATTTATCAATATTCTGCTTTTTTCCAAATCCTTCTTAAAGCCAGAGATAGTTGAAAAAACTCATAAAGAGAATGATAATCTTGGAAAAAATAATTAGTACATCTTTTTGCATTAAAAAATCCATTAATTTAGGACTATAGAAAAAGTATAGAAATTCATTTATTTAAAAAATAAAATCATTTAGGACTGTTAGAAATTCATTTATTTTGAACCGGAGGGAGTAGTACTCAGGTTTAACCACCTGAGTTACGTTAGGGCATCTCCAACCTTGTTTACTATTTTACTCTTCAAATATAGAGTTTTCTATTTTGCAGACAACCAACTTCAACTCAATTCTCTAGTTTACTCCCTAAAAAAAGAATAGTATATAAATCCTTGTTTCTTGTTTCCAAATAATCACTTTATATAATTTTCATGTGATATAAAATTTTATTTTTTCAAATTGTATTTTTAATATAAAATTTTATTTTATTCTAAATAACATAAATTGGAAGCAAATATTATAATATACAAATTAATGGACAATTCAAATAAATGTGAAATCATTAATGAAATATAATTACATAAATACTCAACTTTCAAGATTATTACGTTGCTCCCATAAATGCTCTATTAACACATTACGGAGTTCAAAATGAGCATTTTTGTTCTTAATTTATTTTTTTATGTCTAGCTAAAGATTGTTCAAATCGAAGATTTTCATCTACCACCATTTTTGTTGTTTCAGTTGGAGCCTTGAATTGGTGCATTAAGATCACGTTCATCCTCGATTATCATGTTGTGTAATATAATACATGTAGTCATTATATCATGTAGCACTTCCTTTCCCCAAAAAACATGACTGTCCTACAATAATTGCAACAAACAGACGGACCTAACAGTCAACTCTTTGACATAAGCGAAAATATTTAATCTAGAACAGAGTAATTAATTGATAGGAAGGACGACGACAGGTAGAGCTTTGATAAACCATGACAATGAAAGTACATGGAAATTCAGAAGAGAGTCCAATGAATGGTGTCATCATTTTGTGTGGAATTCAATGCACAAATTAAGACCAGCAGGAAGCTTCTTCCAACTTGTTGATAGATTAGACTACTAGTGATGGATGCCTTTTTGGATTTAATCCCAATTCATCCAGACTAGTCATCACAAGGAAAAAATGCCTATCTTCAGTGGACTCACACGGAAAACACTTTTTTCCTCTGCCTCTGCTGAAAGGCGGAAGAAAGAGCATGATTGTTATTTACAGAATGGAAGTGCGGTACTTGAGGAGCTTCTTGCTTTATGCGACGGAAATTGCAGAATTCCCATTCGTTACTTCTCTGCAATAGAGATCGACAATGCAATAAAACACTCTAAAACCAGAATAGACCTTTCCGATGTGTATATTACAGGCTCGCTGGACAACCGTCTCGTTTTAGTTAGGTTCAATAGATGTCGATTCAACAATATGCACCGAGAACTGCTCAGATGAGTCATCTCAAGAATGTGCTGAGACTGTCTAGAATTTGAAGAAGCAGTTATATATGTTGAAGCTATATCTCTTAGTGATCTACTTTTCAGAAAAGGTAATCATGATGATGATCAAACTAGAAAATCGTTATTATCTTGGGGAAATAGATTACGAATTGCCAATGAGGTCGCTTCTGCAGTCATTCTTTCTCCACACCGAATTCACAACGCCCATCATCTACAAAGATCTGAACCCATCGAAAATATTGGACTTCTCATTGTCCATATCTTTGCCTCCAGGAAAATTGGAAGTAGTAAAAGATATTGTTACAGGCAGAAACGGATATTTAGCTCCTGAATATGTTGTCTCGGGTATTGTTAATCAAAATATAGATGTCTATAGCTTCGGATTTGTTCTACTTGACCTATTAACTGGAAAGAAAGTGTATCCTAAAACGATAGACATCGAAGAGATCCATGTAATGGACATAGCAGATTCAGCCATTTTAGAAGATTCGACAACAATTGGAAGATTGTTGGGATCTTGCTAAGAAATGCACAAACTCAAAAGGAAAAGAGAGACCATACATGATTGAAGTTGCAAAGGAATTACGCCGAATTCACAACTGTTTTCGTGCCCTCACTCGGCACTCTTTGGTAATAATACCAATTCACTGTTGTTTAGGAAGTTAGTGTCTTTTTGAAATAATACGTTGTGGATAATTATTATGTACTCATGGAAAAATCAGTTTTATTGGATTGTATCCGTACAAAATAATTTTTTTCAATTTAGCATGTTTACTCCCGCCGCTCCAATACTACTCTATCATTAAGTAACTATTCATATTTCATAGTAACAATAGTCAATATAAATTTCCAAAGCATAATTAATAAAACTAATACACCAAACTTTTCCAAAGATGTATTAGTTATTTTTTCCAAACTTTTCTTAAAGCTAGAACTAGTTGGAAAAAGCCCCATTAAAAAGAATGATAAATTTGGAAAAAATAACTAATACATCTTTCAACTTTTAAAAAAATCATAGAAAAAGTGTCAAAAATTTATTTATCTTGGAACTGAGGAAGTAACTACTTGGGTTAGCTAGGTAAAGTACTAAACCACCTGAGTTAAGTTAAAATTAATTGCAACAACAAAAAAAACATACCTAACTACAATTAACTGAGTCAACTCTTTAACATAAACCAAAATATTTAATCTAGAACAGAGTAATTTATTGATAGGACATTAGGTAGAACTTTGATAAACAATGGCAAGGAAAGTGCATGGAAATTCAGTGGCTAAACGATGGGGACACTAATACAAAATTCTTCCATATTTCTACAACTAATAGGAGGCGTAGAAATAGAATTATAGGATTAAATGATTCGGTGGAAAATTAGACTTTAAAAAAATACTATCGTCCATCATTTTAAAACCATTTACACTACTGAGCTAATAAAATGTGACCTTGAAAATCCAAAAATGTGCGTAAATGCTCTCTCAATGGAAGATAGCGACCTAATAGGAAGATCCCTAGAAAAAAATGAAATAAAAAATGCTATCTTCTCCTTTAAACCTCTTAAATCACCAGGTTTGGATGGACTACATCCATTGTTCTTTAAAAAATATTGGAAAAATACCGAGGAATCTATCACAACTACTTGCGAAAAGATTTTTCTAACTACCGTTGTCCCCCCAAAATTAAACGAAACTTTCATTTGCCTTATTCCTAAAATAAAAAATCCGGAACAACTTACTCATTATAGACCCATTCACCTTTGTAATACTATTTATAAAACCATTACAAAAATCATAGTCAATAGAATCAGACCTTACTTAGATAAAATCATTAGCCCCCAACAATGTAGTTTCATACCCGGAAGAAGAGCTGTTGATTATGCAATTATAGTCCAAGAAGCCATACATTCTTTCCAAAAAACAAAAGGAAAGTTTGGGAAAATGCTACTAAAAATTGATTTAGAAAAGGCTTTCGATAGATTAGAATGGTCGTTCGTAAAACAATCTCTTACCATCCTAAATTTTCCTAAAAATATTATTAATCTTATAATGTCGTGCATAACCACCTCGTCTATCTCCGTCCTAGTTAATGGTACCCTCACAAACTATTTCCTTCCATCTAGAGGCATTAGACAAGGAGACCCGCTATTTCCTTACATTTTCATAATATGTATGGAATCTTTAACAAGATTAATAAATTATGCTACTCATCAGCAACATTGGCAACCGGTTAGGATCGGAAGAATAGGAATACCTATCTCCCATCTACTGTTTACTGATGATATCATTCTTATGGCAAAAGCAGATAAAGAAAATGCGGCCACGATAATTCAGATTTTTAACACAATCAGGGCAAAAAATAAATTTTAATAAGTCCTCAATTATTTTCTCAACAAATGTTTCTACAGAAAATAAAAATGAATTTTCCACTATTATGAACATCCGACAAAAAATAGGATGGGAAAATATCTAGGGTTACCCATAACTAGCTACCATCCTAAAAGTTCAGATTATCAATACAACAAATTAAAGGGATGGAAAACTCGGGTTTTAACTCTTGCAGGAAGGACAAGTTTAGTCAAATCAGTCCTTGCATCTATCCCGACCTATGCCATGCAATGCAACTTACTCCCCAAGGAAACTTGTAAGCATATAGATCGAATACAAAGAAATTTTCTCTGGGGATCAACATCAAAAACTCCATTTGGCAAATTGAGATCTTGTGACTACAAAGAGGGTGGACTAGGAATTCAAAAAACAAGCGGAAAATTTTTTGCTCTCCTAGCCAGCCTAAATTGGAGACTTCTTAATAACTCGGACCAACTATGGGCAAATGTTTTACAAAAAAAATATAAGAAGAGGAGAAGAGGTAATATGATAAAATACTATCCCTACGACTCATATATTTGGAAGTCTTAGTAAAACCTTTCCCTTATTCCACAAGGGACTATCATGGAATGTGGGAAATGGGAATAAAATTAAGATATGGGACGATAACTGGATTGAAGCGTCATACTCTTTGCGCAAAGTAATCGAAGGCCCTCTAAATAAATATGACTCCAACACATCAGTATCTCAACTTATCATTAATAATAACTGGGACTTATCAAAATTATCCTTCGAGATTCCTAGAACAATAAGTGAGGCAATCCAAAATACCTACATCCAAACCTCTCCCCAAAAAAGTGATAATTACTATTGGAATAGAAGCAACGATGGATACTTCAGCACCAAAGGGGCTTACGATATTTACATATCAGAAACGTGTAATCCCAGTACCAATAACTGGGTATGGAAAACCTTAGCTATAAACAAAGTAAATTTTTTTCTTTGGTTGTTAACTTTAGAAAAGCTCCCTACAGCTTTAGCTTTGTACAATAGGAACATAATAAGGTATAAAACTTGCTACTCTTGTACAAATGAAGAAGAAAATGTAACTCATATTTTTATGGAGTGTCCAGATGCAAAACATATATGGAATAAGTATGGCATTATCATCACTGGACCAAACTTCCACAAAGAAATTCAAAATTTATGTTCATCAAGGCAGTACACTTCACTAGAAAACTCGCAGAGATAGTATAATTCTTTGGAATATCTGGAAGAATAGAAACAATAAGCTCTTTAAAAATCAAAACATTAGTTGACTACAAAATATCTCGTTCCAGGCAATAGAGTACTACCATTTAGTTCATTCCCAACCAAAAATACTCCCTCGATTTACGACCCCTGTAGCATGGCACCGGCCGCCTGAAGGAATGTTTAAACTAAATATTGACGGCTCCTTTGATCGAAACTCGAAAATGGGTGGAACCGGTAGAGTTATAAGGGACCAACTAGGCAGTTGGATTGTAGGATTTTCTTGCAAAGTAAAAGTCTTTAATGCCCACCATGCGGAACTACTAGCTTTGCTCCATGGTTTGAATCTAGCACAGAAAATAAACATTCATCATTTGCTCGTAGAGACCGACTCTCAAGTATTACTTAACACCTTAGAAAGTGCTAAACCAATACACTCACACATTTATTCGGATTGCAGGTCAATGCTCCTACTGATGGGAGGATCAACAATGAAGCATATAATGAGGGAGGCTAACTCAGTAACAGACATATTAGCGGAATATGGAAGTAAGACTATGGATCCAAATATGCCTATGAACAAGTTGTTTGTTTTTGAAGCATCTCCTTCCTTTACACTAAAAGCTCTTGACTATATCGTTTAGATCAATTCGTTTTTGTATGGATGAACCTACTATTTAATAAATAAAATCCTTCCAATTCCAAAGCAACAAAAAGAAGAAGAGGATAATGTAATAGATATCGTGGATCCTACCATTTTAGAGGAATATGGAATTGAAATTCGACAACAATTGGAAGACTACTTGGATCTTGTTAAGAGATGCACTACTTACAATGGAGAAAACAGACCATACATGATTCATGTTGCAAGGGAATTACGCCGAATTGAGAAATGCTTCCGTGCCCTCACTATTGGTCAAAATTAAATGTTTGTTTTAATACATGAGAAAAAATAAAATAGTTTGCTTCTACCGTCATATTTATGTTGAACAATGAATGACATCTGCAGACGATAAAATTGCCAATCTATTTGGAATACATCTACCTTGATCTTTTTGTTTGCAGACTAAAAAAGTGAGACCATGTTAGTTTTGTATTTGACATTTAGCAACTTTTTCAGACTATGCAACTGCTTATATATTACAAAATTTAATACAGAATAAAAACAAAAGGAGTGTGAATTTCTATTAATTCCCAGAAGAAATTACTTCGTTATCACAATTCACAAGCATAAACCAAAAGTCAGTTCATAGCAATACGATTTACCATAGCGTCCACACAAATAAGACTAATCAAAGTGGGAAAAGCAAAAGTATAGAATTGATGTCAAATCAAGGGTAATATATGTCCCCATTATATAGCACAATCTTTAGCATCTCTACAAACTATGAAGCACCATTGACACCAATGGAAGAGGGGTTAGTGACGTGTCTATAACACCAGTTTACAAATGCTGCAAACCGTGTGAAGGTTTTTGAATAAAAAATTTACCCATACTAAGGAGACAAGACAAACCATTTTTGTCTCTGGAATAGTTAAGAGTAAACTTTTGGGATAATTTCCTTTTAGCTGGAGACAAGACAAGACAAGCCAATTCTGATATGATCTAAACTACTAGTAGCATGTTCATCCAAATGAGGATTAGCTCTAAAAAGGGGAAGTTATGCTTGCTTATTATAGGTCCTCGAAACTTGCTTTCATTAAGAAGCAAAAAGAGGAATCTTCATATGGCATAGGGTGAAAGACAAACAACTTAAGAGAGGTAACGCCAGGAACTAGCACTACATATTGAACCACAACAATTTAGAATCTTAGTTTGACTTGTGTGATCACCCCTTCCAAACCATCTCAAGAAACTTGTAACCCTTTTAATTAGATAAGAGGACATGCAACACCTAGGACATCTTAGAGTACAGCTATACAGTGGCAGCACTGGAAAGTGGATTGTGATAAGTTAGCAAAATACCAACTGTCAATTAAATAGTATTTGAGTACAATTAAATAACCTAAACTAACTTAGGTTGGTGAATTTCAGCATTTGGAACCCAAGAAAGACGAGCAATGAAGAATTTGATCAAGAATGATGAAAAAAATGGAAGTTGGAGCAAGAGATTAAGAAAAGAGGAGACACAAAAATCATGCCCATGTTTTGTGGAGCCAGTAGAAGAACATGAATTTGGATAAATCTGAGAATGAGAAGATGTGATTCAGTCCACGAAAATAAATGGCTAGACGAAATTGCTACACAAAATTGAGAAGTCTGGAGTTAGCAGAAAAACATAGAGACGAAATGAAGCGTCACCACGATTTAGCTCCAGGAAAATCACCTGAAGCTTTAAGAAACAAAACCTAACGAAAAGCAAGAGAAACGTGGAGACAAAAATATTTCGGCTCCACGAAATTGTGAGCAAAGGGGCATTTTTGTCCCAATGTATCTATAAATAGGAATTAGGTAATCTTCTTGGGAAGTTTTCAATCTTTTAAGTATTGAGGAGCAGTCATAGCTAATATTTGAAGGATTTGGAAACTTTTCACCATAGAGTTTGTGTTAACCAACTAAAGTACTTAATCGACTGAGTTAAATTAAAACTGATTGCAACAAACTCACACACCTAACTACAGTTAACTGAGTCAACTCCTTAAGATAAACCAAAATATTTAATCTAAAACAGAGTAATTGATTTATAGGGCGAAGACATTAGGTAGAACTTGACAAACAATGGCGATGAAAGTGCTTGGAAATTCAGAAGAGAGTCCAATCAATCGCCATCATTTTGTGAGGAATTCAATGCACAAATTAAGACCAGCAGGAAGTTTCTTCCAACTTGTTCATAGATTACACTAGTGATGATGGCATGCCTTATTAGATTTAATCCCAGTGCACATAAGGATAAGAAAGAATAGAGACTTCAAAATCAGCACAAGGTATTGCAATAAAAAATGCATTTCTTCAGGGTACTAACAAGGAAAAAACTTTTTTCCTCTGCCTCTGCAGAAAGGCGGAAGAAAGAGGAGGATTGTTATTTAAAGAATGGAGGTGCAGTGCCAGAGGAGCTTCTTGCTTTATGCGACGGAAATTGCAGAATTCCCATCCATTATTTCACTGCCACTGAGATCGAGAGGGCAATAAAACACTCTAAAAGCAAAATGGAGCTCTCCCATGTGTCTATGGTTACAGGCTCACTGGACAACCGACCCGTTTTAGTTAGGTTCAGTAGATGTCAATTCACCAATATCCACCGAGATATAGCAATTACTGCTCAGATGAGTCATCTCAAGAATGTGCTGCGACTTGTTGGTTGCTGTCTAGAATTTGAAGAACCAGTTATGGTGTATGAATATGTTGAGGCTATAACTCTCAGCGATCTACTTTTCAGAGAGGGTGATCATAAGACTAAGAGATCATTATCTTGGGGAAAGAGATTACGAATTGCCAATGAGGTCGCTACTGCAGTTGTTTTTCTCCATACAGAATTTACTACACCCATCATCCACAGAGATATAAAGCCTCACAAAGTGATGATAGATCAGAACAGCGGCGTTGCCAAAATAATAGACTTCTCATTGTCCATATCATTACCTCCAGGGGAATTGGAGGTACAAGATGCTGTACTGTGCGGAACATTTTGGTATTTAGATCCAGAATATGCCTCCCTGGGTATTGTTACTCAAAAAACTGACGTCTACAGCTTCGGAGTTCTTCTCTTTCAGTTATTAACAGGAAAGGAATCTCTTGATAGTATGCAATCCAATGTTGAAGAGGGTAATGTTATGGATAGAGTGGATTCTACAATCTATGAAGAGACAACAGATTTTAATGATCCAAATCCACCAACCATGGTTGAGCTCTACATTAAAGAGAGTAATGTAATAGATATAGCAGACCCTACCTTTTTGGAACAGCACGGTATTGAGATTCGACAACAATTGGAAGACTACTTGGATCTTGTAAAGAAATGCACAACTTACAAAGGAGAAAATAGGCCATATATGATTCATGTTGCAAAGGAATTACGCCGAATTGAGAACTGCTACCGTGCCCTCATTATTGATCAAAATTAAATGTCTGTTTTAATACATGAGGTGAAAAAAGAAGTTTGTTTCGTCATTTATGTTGAACAACAGATGAGATCTGCAGACAATGAAATTGCCCATTTAGTTTTTAGGAACTGGGAAAAAGCTATTACTAAATGCTAGAACCAACTTTTGTGCTCTATTTGGACTGAATCCAAGTGTATTGTGTTTCGATTATCACACATTTTGTTGTTGATATTATTTTATTCTTGTAGGCTCTACACTACTTTTCATATTACTAATATAGTTTCTTCATTGTTTTCTTCTTTTTTTACTTGAGTTTGATGCACTTGAGCCGAGGGTCTTTCGAAAACAGTCTCTCTACCTCCACGAGGTAGTG
Source organism: Solanum etuberosum (assembly GCA_029582245.1). Lineage (NCBI taxonomy): Eukaryota > Viridiplantae > Streptophyta > Magnoliopsida > Solanales > Solanaceae > Solanum > Solanum etuberosum. The sequence continues at coordinate 135,403 of JAJONR010001709.1, forward strand.
GTAAGGCATGCGTACACTCTACCCTCCCTAGACCCCACTTAGTGGGATTTCACTGGGTATGTTGTTGTAGTTGTTGGATTGAATCTAATTGATCTTTTTGTTTGAATACTAAAAAAAAAGTGAGACCATGTTAGTTTTGCAACTTACATCTAATTACCTTTTAGTAGTTTCAAACTATGCCACTGCTTATATTTACACTTAATTTTTACCTTTTTCCATGTTAATCAGGCATGAGACATTTCAGGGCTTACGAAACCAAGTATCCAAATGCTTCATCAAACACAGGATACATGTTTTTTGAGGAAGGTAAAAACAACCACAGGGATACATGTTCCTTGTTCGACCCATCAAAAACAAAATCTAAGATGGGATTGTAACTTTCCAGCTCATGCCTCATGCTAAAGGTCCTCTCTACTAGGGAAACAGACAAATTCTCTGATTTTAACATATTGATAGGTCTTGTATAGTAAAGCTGGAGAATTTATCATGAGCTTGGCCAGGTTCACATAGTTTTTTTTGGCTAAGAGGCTCACATAGTTATAATTGTGAATTTATAATTACTACTCGGAAGCCACAACTCTGATCCCAGCGTTTATGCAGCTACTACATAGATGGTGATTACTACTGGGAAGGTACATAATCAAATAGCATCTTTTAAGCATCACAGAATTAACACAAAAGCAGTGTGAATTTCTCTTGATTCCTAGGAGAAACTACTTTGTTATCACAAGCATACAATATCAAATTAGTTCAAGAGAAGGGAGATTAGTGACTTGTCTGCAACACCAGTTTGCTAATGCTGCAAACCCTTCAAAGGTTTTTGAATCAAAATTTACTCTATAGAGAAAGGAGAAGGGGGCTTTAACAATAGATATATGTAGATGATAAACTTTTTGCTAATCCACTGAAACGAGCAAAGGAAATTGCCTTTTCCACTGGAAACAAACCATTTCCGTATCTGGAATAATTAGAGTAAGCTTTCGGGATAATTTCCTTGTTTTAGCTGGAGACAAGACAAGCCGTGGAGCCAATTCTCAAATGATCTAAATTACTAATAGCCTATTCATCCGGATAAGCATTAGGCATAAAAGAGGAAGTTATGCTTATTACAGGTCCACGAAACTTGCTTTCACTAAGAAGCAAAAAGAGGAAACTTCACATGGCATAAGGTGAAAGACAAAAAACCTAAGAGAGATAACACCAGGAACTGGCACTACATATTGAACCACAACAATTTAGAATCTTAGATTGACTTGTGTGTGACTACCAAGTAAATTAGTGGAAGACAAGAGGCACAAGATTTTCAACTTAGATCCTGGGATACACGATAAAAATCACCTTTAAAGGATCAACCAATCCACGACGTGCGTCATGTATGCTCATCAATATTATGCAAACTTTGCAAGCTCATATCTAAGGGGATAAAATTTCATGTCATACAAACTCCTGAATCAAAATCTTCATGATTTCATTGGCTCCAAGAATAAAATGATCTCTTTTGAGGAACCATTCCCAAGTTTCTGTAGGGCTAAGTTGTAACTTTAAGGGTATTCATTTCAAAACCACGTTCTTTCTTGGGACAATTTAAGGATGGTGGGGAAGGAGGTGGGTGAATGTATCTCCTTGCATGAAACCAGATATTAATTGAACACTTAAACCTTAATAACATAAGATCTAGCAAATGCAAGCTCTTCAGTTCTCATAAAACTACAAGGTGTCAGTAGGTGGTAAACTGTAAACATATTTCAAAAATGATTTACCCATAGGCATAACAAAACTTTATTTAGATACACTTTTAGGGCAACTGATTCTTTTATCCAAATCATAAAGCAGCCACCATAAAAACAGCCTATGCCCGTTTTTTTTATAAAAAAAAATGATAAATACATATTACAGCCTATGTCGCAAAGCAAAGCCGGTCTCATGCCCGGATTAAAGAGAAACAATGCTAAGTTGACAGTCAGCATAAAAACAATCTAATTATAATGAATCAATGATGCAGCTTGATATTTAAGCGGAGAAGGGAAGAGTGGCACGCCCCTTATCCCGAATTTCCAAGGGTGGGATTGGTCCTAAAGTTGGTCCAGACAGATTTCTCGGTCATCAAACAAAAAGCAAACTAATTATAATAAAATTGTGATAATCCTCCAGATCATATAGTCAACCCAACTATTTTTTGAATTCGAATGTAGTTTATCCATCGATTTATACTGAAAAAGGCATAAACAAAACACAAAGACAACTTTAAAGGTGCTGAATTTTTCACCAAGTCATACAACAAACGCCATATTTATTATGCAATAATCTTTTTTCAGCAAGCATAAAGTACAAAACTTTAAAAAGAACTGAGCCAATTACCACTTGGAAAACTAAGCTTCTCGTGCAGAAATCATTCCAGCCTTTCTTGCATAAGCGAAAATGCCACCAGCTTCAATGACAGGACCAGCATCACCAATAGGCTTCAATTTATACTCTTTCCCAGTTGTATGATTAATCAACCTACTCTCTCCAATTTCAACAGTCACCACATCACCAGTCTTACACTCCTCACAAATCCTCTTTTCCGACTCGAGCGGGTAAACTTCGCCAGTAGAAACTGAATTCCTGAAAAAGATCCTCGCATACGACTCCGCCACCACCGCCAATACACCAGCTGCCCCTAGAGCAACCGGAGCGTGCTCACGCGAGGACCCGCACCCAAAGTTGTCGCCACCTATGACGATAGAGTACTTTGACGTGAATTCTTCCGGTTCGACGAAACGGGTTTGGTAGGATGAGGGAAGTCCACATAGAGCGTACGACCCGAGTTTTTTGTACTCATCTGGATTTGAAGGTACAAGGGTTAGGTATTCTGCTGGGATGATTTGGTCAGTGTCGATATTGTCTCCGAGGACGTAGCAGAGGCCGTGAAATGTGGTGGAGGTCTTGGTGGTTTCCGGTATAGTAGAGGCGGCGGCGGAACGGAGAGGTGCGACAGTGGAGTTTTTCGGAGCTGGGACGGAATGGGAGATTAATGGATTATTGGAGGAGATTGATTGGAATTTGACGGAGGGGAGAGGGTTAATAGAGGAGGCGCGTGGTTGGAACGAAGAGGATTTGAAGGTGGTGATGGAACAGGAAAGAGCTGTTGAAGCCGCCATTGATGAAAGCTCGGAGTGGCGTTGAAATAGAGATTGCTAATTTTTCGTTGAAAGAGTGTACTAAAACGTGGGCAGACATCTTATTAGCTATATTGGGCCTTAGAATTTTTTAGCTTTTAGCTATTGGGCTTACAATAGATCAGATTAGCAGGAGAGCCGCCAATTTTATTGGACCAGTGCGACTATTTTTTCCAAATTCCGATGGAATCTAGATACATTCCAAAACGTTCTAATACATCTTGTCTCAATTTTGGATACAATCCATCAATGTCTCGATATATTATGTTGTAATTTTAGATACATCGTGTAAATTGATATATCTGATTGATACATTACGTAAATGTATCTGAGAATATGAGAGAATAGGTACTTTTGAAATGGTAGGAGATTTTAGAGCATATGATAAAATAAAAGTTGTGTATTTATTAACTTGTCATATTTAATGCCTGGGACGGTGCAAAAAAGTAAGAGAAAATTTCATAAATAGCAAAGAGAAAATACATACTAAGATTTTATAGCTATAGTTTTCCTCCAAATTACGCTCCATAATTATAGTTTAATTTGCTATGGAGACTTCCATTGTTATATTTTGGTTCTTTTTCAAAAAAAAAAATTATACAAAATATATTTTAAGTGACAGACATAAAGAGCGGTAATTTCGATTACCAAAAAAGAATTAATTATTTTTTACAATTCACGCAATTTGTATTTGAATATAATTTGTTTCCTTTAGTGACTCCTTCAACAAGAAGAATACCTTACTAACTAGGTTCGTGAAATTGAAGAAGCTTCACTAATATAAATATTTTCGAGCAATTTGATTTTCGATTAATCAACATCATGTAATGTATTTTGTGTATTGAATTCGTTGTTTTAAATGCTCAAAGTAAGATGAAGTGAATTTTTTTGTCAATTGATTTTTTCTTGAATGGTATATTGTGATAACAGTATGAAACTTACCATTGATTAGTAAGTACATCCATATACAATTTCACTTGGGATCGAATAACAAAATTCTATTCTATTTGGATTTGTTGTTGGTTGTAGATTTGATAAGTAATATATAAACGTATACATAATTTGATTTGTACCTTTTTGGAATTGTTGAATTCAAAAGGATGATTTATTTGTCTTTTGATAAAACTGGTCTGCATTTGTATATAAGACAATTTGTATATATGTATAATTTGTAAATGTATCTGGTATATCTATATATAATCTAGAGCTGTCAATATGGGTTGGCTCACTCCATCCGGGCTAATTTATACAGGCTTTGAAATTTGACAGGACAGGCCGAGCTAGCCCATTTTTTGTATGGACCAGAAAATGGTCGGCCCATCCCAGCTTAAAAGTATATTTTTTATAATTTTTAAAATTAAATTATAGTTAAAAATTATTATCGTAAATATCGACAAGACAATATTACATGGTGTTAGTGTTACTACTTGTTAATCAAATACACAAATAAAATTTTCTTTTAATATTTATTAAGTTTGATTTCAAGTAAAAGCATAAATTGTTTTTCAATGATCATAATAAAACACAAAAACTATGACAATATTCAATAGGCTATGACCTATGTAGTGATTCCCTAGAAATTTTAGGAAATTTTTATTTTATGTAGTACATATTTTATAAACATAATTTGTATTTAAATTGTAATATTTCAAACTTTAAACAGATTTTGAGTTTAGACTCTTATTATTTTTAATATTCTATTTTATTTTTATTTGACCCACGGGCTGGCCCTATCCATATTTCTCAAGCCCCACAAATCGGCAGGCTTACTTAGGCCGGGCTAAAAAATTCTTTTCTTAAATGGGCTCCAAAAATCGTAACCCAGCCCTTTCAAATCACGGGTTAGGCCAGACCGGTCCAACGGGCCTAGCCCATATTGACGGCTCTATATGTATCTGGTAAACGTTTCTAATATATGTATATGTGTATATATATATAAGGCATTACAAATAATAAATGAATTATTTATAGTTATTTTTCAAGTTTAGAAATCTCTTCCTTGACTATTTTGATTATGAATTTTGACAAATAGAACGATAAAAATTGTTACGTTGATTATACTATTAAGGGGATCGTATTTAAGGAAAATGCAACATATAATGAGTTGTATAATATAATTAAAAATTAACTTAATGTTGATGTAACTAGCAAAATACTGAAAATATAAATATAATATTATATTATATACAAATATTTTTAACTTGGTCAAACAGCCATGATTTAATTAAAATATTCCATCCATCCCAATAGGGATTGAACACAGATTTTATTTTGTGAGAGTATCATTATTTTGAATAAAAAATACTACTGTAATAAAATATTACTCTGAATTACATTTTATACTCGTCAGTCGTCACACGTTAACTTTTGTTTGTTAGAATTTTCAAATAAAATATTACGTAAACCGCTACTATACATTATTTTTGTTTCAAAAGATTGTATTGGTGTTGACGTTTTGTTAATAATTGTATAATGAATAATGATAATATTCCAATTAGTGACTCCATGAGCTAATACAAAGATTGAAAATGAAGAAAGCGGTTGAAGTATTTGAACATTCAGACTGCAACCTCTTTGGAAAGCTTTGCATAATTGATGAGTAGGGGCGGAGCTAGTAGCCTACATGTCGATTTGGTTGAACTTAATAGATTTTGTTCGAATAGTGTATTTATATTAATAAATTTATTAAATACTTATAGATATTAAATTTAGAACCTAGTTATTAAGAACTTAAAATTGTCATTATAAAATCGAAATCCTAGTTTTGTTTCTCTGCTGGTAAGAGATGAGTTTACATATTTTCAATTAAGTGAAAAAAGTGACTAGATAATGAATGTCAAAGTGAAACAACTATTAGGTTACGTGAGGAATATTTCATGGTCAAACCGACGATGATGCAGACATAAAGTGGGACAAGCAAGGGATAGTAAAAACGCTATAGGAGAAGATATTGTATAATTATTTATTTATATAATATAATTATTAGTATTGTTATAAGAGGCTACAAAAACGGCATTTCACGAACGACATGTCTTGTTGCAATCTCTATCAGGGGCATTTTGGTCTTTTAGGTTTTGTTATAAGAGACTATAAGTAGGCACGACATGTCTGTTGCAATCATCACCAGGGGCATTTTGGTCTTTTAGGTGGTAGTGTTTTGTGGAATCTGTAGAAAATCAACTTCAGATTATCTCCATAGTACTATGATAATCTACCAGCAGAGAAGAAGTGATGTGAGACATAATAAGACATCATCATTGTCACAATTAGCCTTATTTATCTTGATTGGTTTCTTTATACAGAATTCAAGTGGCCGAATTCTTAGAACAAGTCAATCCATCTATGAGTTTGTTCCCCTACGAACTCTTTACTTATTTATCTTTTTCAGAATATAAAGTCCGCATCCCCACTATCCTCCCTCTTAGTTTGGGGCCGAAGTGAATTTGACATCCCAAATGCTAAAGAACGAAAAGGTCTATCATCACATTATGGGACCTGAAACTGATATTTGTGGTAATGAATGCTTGAAAGCGTCCAAAATACTTGAATCTAAGTTTGGTATGCTAATTTACGAGTCAGCAATGACCAAAATGTGGGACACCATATAGGATATGAGGAAGGAGATGGGGTGGTTGTGAGGAAGGAATAGATTGGTGAAACCTAAGGGCAGAAGGTCAAGGGTTGAATTTAAGGAGATGTGGGACACCATATAGGATATAAGTTGTCCTCTTTTGTCAAAATTTAACCTCTTTTGGGAAAACTTAAGTTAGTCCTCTTTTGTCAAAATTTAAGTTGTCGTCCCTGTTAAACGTATGCACCATGAGTTATGACGTAAGCGAACAATCCACAAACAATTTAAATTAAACAACCTGCTGGTTTTATATATAGATAGGTACACACTATCTCCTTAATTACTAGCAAGTGTTGTATGAAATTTTGCTCCTTTATTAATGGCGGAGGCTATAAATCGCAGAAGCAGATATGCCCATGGCCGAAATTCCATTAATGGGCAGATCAATTTCACAAGTATTACCATTATTAATCATATTCCTCATCAACACCACTACATCTTCATATCCCCTTCTAATTCTTCTTCTTCTTCTTCTCAACGCACAGACATACTAATCGCTTTCATTTTCCCAGCTATGGTTGAGCTTCTCCAACTCAAGTACCAAGCAACTAATTCGTCCCCCTTTGAAATCCACCCTATAAAAATGTATTCCTCTGTCGGGAGTTTCCTCATTTATTCTTTCGCCTACGATGCTCAGCTCAAATTAATTTCAACTTCTTCAAATCACTCAAAGTATGCTAAAATGGTTGGGACTATATTTGGTCCTCTCGCATTTGCATCTTACTCATCTCTTCTTTTCCCTCCATTTCCCTCTGTTTTCTATTCACTCTGTATCTTATACTCTGCAACTCAGTTGCTAAACAGAACATTACTCCTCCAACGATTGAACGTGTTTTATCATAAATTTGTGAATTATTTAAATGAACCAATAACACATCGAGTGTAATTCAAATCTGGCGAGGATGGTGTATATGCAGATAGATCATTTATCTTTATCTTGCGGAGGATAGAGGTAGAGACACTGTCAAATCATACTTGGTCAATTTAGTAACTATTTTTCTATTACGCACGTGAATATTTTGTATTTTGAGATTCGGCTTGTAATAATATAATGTATAGTTAAAGCCTTTCGAATGATTGGGAACTTGTGGTTTGAGCTAGATTATGGACTGACAAAATCTATGCTCACATGAGTTGGGCCAACTCATTATCTTAATATTACATTGTACTTCTATTTTCCGATATCTGAATTTGTTGATGGTTTGTGCAGAGAATTTTATTGGAAAAACAACATAATTCAATATACTACACTTTAAAATATATTATTACTATCTATACTTTCAAAATATCACGTAATTTATCACTAATTGAAAGATTCCTATCATATATTTAAAAAAATACGCTTAGATACATGTATTTTTGCTACCAAATACACAAAAATACATGTAACTGAGACATGATGCGCGAGATGAAAGAGACGCGAGCGAGATTTGTTAACTATCCTAGATACATGTGAATCCACTTGTATACAATGTATTTAGAACAAATTACACCTAATTTTAACCATATGTATCTGGAAGTATCTGAAGACACCAAAACCTAGTAAGATTCGTAATATTGCAAACTAAAGTATATCTAATTAGTAATTAGCTTCTAAACTAGTGAGATTTATGTAAGTTCTTCTTTTATATTCAGACACTAAAAATGAATTTTATTAGTACTATAGTTTATATATACTTGGGGTCGCACAAAATGCACTAAAACAACTAAAGACATTATGATCATTCTGATTTCACATAAAAATACACGAGAGATATTTAATTAAATTTATTTTCTCTGCTCCAAACAGAAGAGACTGAATTTGAAATAACTTGTAGTAAAATTTCTATGATCAGCTTTCCACGTGTGCGAGCAACAGCAGTCTGCTGATTAAATTTCAAGTTCGAGGCGATGAGACGATACTCACCTATGATACATATGTAACTTTTAAGCGCTCTTCCAAATATTCTCCCGCGCGAATCGGAGGAAATCTGTAGAAAATCAACTTCAGATTATCTCCATAGTACTATGATAATCTACCAGCAGAGAAGAAGTGATGTGAGACATAATAAGAAATCATCATTGTCACAATTAGAAGCATCAGGCCGCGCCTTATTTATCTTGATTGGTTTCTTTATGCAGAATTCGAAGTGGCCGAATTCTTAGAACAAGTCAATCCATCTATGAGTTTGTGCCCCTACGAACTCTTTACTTATTTATCTTTTTCAGAATATAAAGTCCGCATCCCCACTATTCTCCCTCTTAGTTTGGGAAGGTGTGGCCGAAGTGAATTTGACATCCCAAATGCTAAAGAACGAAAAGGTCTATCATCACATTATGGGGACCTGAAACTGGTATTTGTGGTAATGAATGCTTGAAAGCGTCCAAAATACTTGAATCTAAGTTTGGTATGCCGATTTGACGAGTCAGCAATGACCAAAATGTGGAACACCATATAGGATATGATGAAGGAAATAGGGTGTCTGAGAGAGGGAATAGATAGGCGAAACCTGAGGGCAGAAGGGTGGAGGCCGCGGAAGAAAAAGAAGATTGTTAATTGCCTTGGCCTAGGGAGGTAAGGGGTAGCTGAGGAGGGGTTGGGGACAATGGCGAATCCAGGAATTCGACCAAGGGTGTTCAAACTCTAAAAAAGTCGATAAAATTACTAAATCATACGGAATTTTTTTTTATACAGAAACTTAAAATTATAAAACTATTAATGGTATAAATCAAAACTAATGGAGAAAGGTCAACAAAAATAATTTTAGCTACTAGTTTAAAATACTCCCTCTAGTTCATATTAAGTGAATTGTTGAGACTTTTTTATGATCCAAAATAACTGAATGTTTCAAAGTTCAAGAAAATTGTTGAAACTTTTTTTCCCATATTTACCTTTTATTTTAATAACATTCTTAACTATTTTACATTTTCTAAAAGAATAGTTTATAGATAATAAAAAATATAATAGTGGATAATAATCTTTAATTTTATCTTTAAAAATAATTTCTTGAGAGTTTGTTATACCTAATAATTCACTTAATATATCTCGAAAATATAAAGAAAACAATAAAATCTTAATTATAAGGTTAATCAAAATTTAAGGTTAATTATTAGGTCAAAATTTAATGCGAGAAACATAAAGAAGATATGGGGGCAGCTATTTCTGTTTAAAAAAATATTGTGTTAAAAAACGCAGCTAATGAGGATCGAACCGCCGACCTCAAAGACCTAAATTAGCCCAGAAAAATATTGTATTTAAAAAAACACAGCTATTGGGGATCGACCCAGGGACCTCAAAGACAAAAAGTAGCACTCTTACCGCCAGACCACCAACCTGCATTGTAAATAAGAGTGTTCAATTTATTAAATATCCAGATATTAGACAGTATTTTACCTATGTACCTAGTATAATTTTCGGACGAAGAGTGTTCGGCTGACCAACCTTACTAGGCTGTAGCTCCGCCCCTGGGTAGGGAGGGATGAAGGGAAGTATTGGAGATTGAGGAAGGTGGAAGGGGGAATAAGGGATGAGAGCTCATGATAAAGGTTGGTGGTAGAACGGCATATTTTTAGTCCATTTCTAATTGCACCCTTTTTACTGGAATGGCAGTTCCAGCGAAGGAAAAAAATAAAGACGTAGCATTTTTAATAGAATGGTATCAACAACTGAATCAAAATTATGAAGGAATCAAGAAATACCAAACATGAGAATATATACCAGAACGAAACACCAGAAATAACTTTCTGTTGTGGGATCATACATTTGCATCAAGTAGGCCATAAGGGAAAAGCCTAAATTTTGGAACAAAAAGTTTTTGGAAAAGACGTAATTTCAAGATGATATATTCTTTTTGCAACTTCAACATCCAATGAACAATAAGATCAACACCACGAGATGTTAAAAAAGAGAGATTAAAGCTTTGATCAAGGTCATCAACATATTTTCAAAAAATGCAGAATCCAGCTCAAGGCTAGTACAAAATTTTGCAAGTACCTGGGAGGAGATGAATCACTACAGCAGCTCTTCAAGCATTCCACCACACAATCTGGATTTGGATCTAAAAAGAAAGCCATCTACATGTTGCAACCGATATTTTGTTAGCTTATGTTGCTCGTTCTAATGGCAGAGGAATGAAGAGTCGAGAGTATATTTAGAATCCCACGAATCGTTCATACACTATCAGCTAGCATTTGGCACGAAATGAGATTCATTGCATGATGCCAATCCATATATACAACAGAATAATTAAAAAAGACATTCTTTTAATTGAAACAATTAACTTTTCAGGATTGTCTTACAAATTACTTTTTAGGATATCTTTTGTGAGAATATGAAAAAAAGGATTCACTCATTCTTTCACAATGTTAACAGATCTTGGTTAGTTGCTTATGAACATGTTGTACTCTACACCATTATTTAGACCATAACAAATAGTTTCCTCTTACAATTAGGGATTCAATAGGTTTCAGTAATAATTTCAGAACTCATATTACCACATGCTCTTGTAACTGATATTGCCTAATTAAATGACTTATTGGTTAGATTGATGAAGAGTACGTGAAAATTTTCAAATAATTGAAGAGAGACAAACCGAGAGAAGAGCATTTGTAAAGTGCTCAAAGACAAAAGAGGAGACTGAGTTGGACTCGCATAAAGAATTTATTTAAAAAGTTGTCTGAAATGTTATCCTTGAAACTTCGCCAAAGAGTTGCCGGAGAACTCTGAAATTCACTAGGCCATGCACCAGGGTTGAGTAATAAACAAATAGGCATCCATCTGCAAGTTGTGATCAGAAAATGGCCACAAATTACACACTCACCGGTGTGTGAGGAATGTGATGCGAGGCCCAAAGGCTCCTGGAGGCTCTAATAGCAGTGCAATTTCTTGTGTAATGTCCCGCATGAGGATTTGGAGCCTTGTGGTGTGCTGGTTTATGGGCAGTCACCAGAAATTTCCAGTGACCTCAAAATAGCGCAGGGATGAATTTTTTTCCCTCCTATGAAGCTGGTGATTGCGCAATGAGGACTTGAGGGACTATTTCTCACAGATCATCTGATATCGTGTGAGAATATTAGAGAGATTGGGAAAATGTGTCAAAACCAAATGTCTTATTTAAAAAGAATACTCTGTATAATGTACACAATGTATTCCACTGATTTGTTCACTAATACATATATATGTATAATGACCAAGATTAATCTAATTAATCTAACATATCAAAACATTTGAAAGATGTTCATACACACAAAACTACACCAATCAGAAGTTCCAAGTTTAAATTTTACCTTGATTGAGATCTTACAACCAATTCTCTGCTTTCATATACCGATAATAACATAACATGACATTCACACTAACTCTATGCAATGACATATACAAGATTTTTGTATAGGGTGTTGGTCAAATTCTACCATGAAAGGAATCAAGTGAGTTATACTGCCTCCCTTTAAAGGGAAGATTTGTGTGTAAACACATCCATTCTATGTTCAGAGTTGCAGTGCTACACACCATACACAGTGCAATACATATATTTATCACTAGCAAAGATGATAGATGAATATCCCAAACATTTCAGAATAAGGGCCGAGTTAGTCAAACTATATATTAATATTGCCCCTACATTGATCTTAATAAGTAAAACATAGACTTTGAGAGGAAAAAGGATTTAAACATATGATGAAATTTTGATTACCGAATAACGCTCTTGCCCTGTTGGCATAACTCGATGCAATGTAGACCTACAAAATGTATGTCAAACATCAGAAGAATAATACAAAACATATTGCATTTTGTTACTTCTGAATTTGGTAGCTTTCAGCACAAAAGCAGGCAATATGAAGAATACATCTGCTGAACCCAGAATAGGAAACAATCCCAGGGAAGGATTATCATGTATTAGATATAAAAAAGGACAGAAAGTTTGTACTACCGAAATAAGCAATTTGTCCACCTCTCCATCATATCTCCAATGTTAACTATGAAAGCCCTGCAGAACAAGAATGGAAAAGAAATTTTCAGCAGTTATGAAATGATTCTACTTCGGGCAACCATGTATGGCTCATTATACTACATACTCAAGCCAAGAAGCAGATTAAATATTGAATAGAGTATATGGGAATGGTGGCGATATGATATAGAAAAATACTGCCGGACACATTCATGATTTGATACTTGAAACAGTTTGGCCCATTATTAAAGCAACTTTCAAAACCCTATCCATAAAAGGAAAAAAGGGTATATGGAACTACTCAAGGAGAGTGAAAAGACTACGCTAAAAAAAAAAGAAGCTCTACTGCTAATATGTCTTTGGAAACATGTTAAAGCAGTTATGTTTGAATAAAAATGATACGAGAAGTTTTGACACTTTTGCCTTCTACTCCGACCATTAGCAGTTATAGACTGACCAATGCACCTACCCACTGCGGTGATGCACATCTTCCCATATCTGAGGTTGGTTGAATTTCTCCCGGCAAACCTGTTAGCTCTAGAACCAGTTAATATAAGCATTCATGAGAATCACAGATTTTGATAAACGAAAATATATTTCACATCAGATGTGCCTGAAGTCCACCAACACCATCTGTAGCTAGAAGAGTTAACATCCCATAGTCTGAATGAGCAGAAGCACCATACACCACTTGTTCAGATAATTGCAACTCGCCTATAGAAAGTTTACATAAAGCATTTTATTTAATGATCAAGCAGGAAGCTCACTGTTCAATTTGAATGATTTAAATCAGTTTGCCAAGCACATCGTACCATATTAGTTAAAAGACATACAAGTATTGCATCAGGTGCAGTTATAAAGCATGGAGACATTGACTATGTGAAAAAGAGTGTTCCATTACTATGTCAGTTTTTTAATTCACAATGCTTCGTCAAACAAAATACGCGTAACCCAAAGAAAGAAAACTAATAGCATAGAAACTGCTGTCCACCCTGAAAAAATTGTCTTTGCAGATTCACAAGCATCAATCAACAAAGATGTCTCCCCTTTTTCCTCCCATTTCATATCATCTTGAGGTCCTGGTCACGATTATTTTTTTGAAAAAAAAAAACAGGAAAATAAAAACTCAAAAAGAAAGATGTCATTTATGGAACTAGTACCAGGATAATGTAACAGACGAAGGAATCCATTTGGTGAATCACATGCCCCTGCTTTATGAAAGAAGTCCTCGTCCAAATCCAATGCCAAAGCAATCAGTGAAATTAGTCTTATACCTGCATCCCTGAGACAAGAAAGTCAAATCAAGTAACCTAGTCATATGCAGAGCACTCAGCTGCTAGCAAAAAGATGAAGATCAGTGATAATATGCATCTTGGACGTACAGTTAAAACTTTATTTTTTTATTTTTTTTGTAACTGATGTCCGGCTAGCTTAAGTACACCTCGACTAATTCCACTGTATACCTGCTACCTCCCACCAGTACAAGGTACCGGGTAACACTGTCCACCAAAGCATGGACATATGGGGGAAAATCACCTAGTGTTTGTTCCAGGATTTGAACTTGAACTTTCAACAACATCATATAGCTTTCAGTTACACAAAATTATGAGCATAGGGAGCTAAGTGATATGAAATACCTATACGGGTTGGAGTTACAGTTGTTTATACCATGATTTAAGTTTTGGGAATAAAGAAATCTAAAATCTCTTTCAGAATATATATATCAAAGTGATACTCACAAGACTCTTCTATGGTAATCCTCCATGGTTGATCTCCAACTTGGCAGAGTTTCTAAACATCCCAAATGGAAGAAAACATCAAAGAGTCACCACACATGTTTTCTGGAGAAATGTGCTTCAAACAAGGATTATGTCTAGAAGCATACATGAAATGATGCACGAATAAACAAAAGGGAGCATTTGCTGGAAAAAATCTATGTTTCTTGTTACAGGGAAGTTATTCACCACAATAAAGACGAACAAACCCTAAGAGCCAAAGTATATTAAGGACAAGATCACAATGTAAGCTCAAATAAAAATGTAGAGAATACCTTCTGCCGGCCACTGATTCAAGTTACTAACAACACTCTTTCCTTCCAGAGAACCAATGTAGAAGCTTTCTTTTGAGTCACCTGCACTCCAATGATGAAACGATTAACTCAAGATCGATTTAAGCTACCTTCTGTATTATTATCCCCAAATGCAAATCAACTCGAAACTGTAACCAATAAAAGCGTACTAAAGAAAAGTGACAGCAAGGGATAATCTATACACAAAAGCATTCTCCTATGCAATGAGTTATTCTTTTGGTAAACAAGCCCTTGCACATAATCAATGTAGCTTAATCTACGCTTATGCCTAACTAAATTAACTGATTTACCACATGGTCGAGACCAACTCAACCAAAATGTTTTTATTATATTGTTTCAATAAAATCCATTTAATTTCAGCAGCACAATTAAAAGTTCTAAAATAAGTAAGAAACCACTTATTTTCCCAAAAAAAAAAAAAAAAACACTTTCCTTCCTACCAAACACACCTTCAATTAGATGATTTATAACCACTCAAAATGTCTATATTTAGTACTGGACCATTAGTTTCAGAAGTCTTTTTATCTTTCTTAAACTCCGTGTCTCGTTAAACGAGAGTAATTAATATGTAGGCTAAAGGAAAAAAAAGTACCTTGTGTAGTAGAAGAGGTATCAAGTTTCTCAGCATAAAGGGGAGTATAACCTCTGTGGTTCCTTCGTACCAGTTTCATCTTCTCTTGAAGGGGCAGTGAGAAAAACTTTTTGCTCTGTTCAAGCACTTCCTTAAACAACTTTTCGTCTACTCCATGGTTTATTAGGTAAAAGAAACCAACTTCTACACATGCCTACACCAAAATTCACAATGAATATATGTATATTTACCTGACCTTGCAATCAAAAATTGAGATAATGAAAGAAGAAACCTGACGAATTGCTCGAGCGGTGGAAATAGGATCCGGGGAAGTAAGGTCGATTATGGGAAGTTGAATTGATTCTCTCATCATAACTCTATGCTTTTCTTCGAAATTGAGCAGGAAAATTATGCCGGAACCAATTGACGATTGAATAATTGCTCTTTAATTTAAAAAGAGAGAAATATCCAGAAACACCCTTAAATTTCTACTTCTACCTGAATTATAATTTAATAGTCTTAAAAATACCTCATACACCCGATCTGGCAACATAACTCATAAGCGAAATATATTTCTACATTCTCATGGCTGTTTTCAACACTTATCCCTACTTTTTATTAAGAATCAATTTCGTCACGTGACAAATCAAGGTGTATTTAAAATATAATTAGTCCTGTATAGGACGTTTTTAAAACTGATAATAATTCAAAATATAAACTAATAATTTGCGTCAAATTCTTAGATATTTTCAATATTCCTCCCTTTCAAAAATGTTAATGCCCCATAATTATTATGAGAATGAATTGTCATTTGTCGTGGTAGAACAGATTAATTGAGTAAAGAATTTGTATTTCTTCAAATATGATACACAACAAAGTAAAAAAAGGACCTCTCTTTTCAAGTTGTTGTTGACTGATTGGACATTTTGCTTTAGAAAATTTAGGAGGATTTTTCTGACTACGTGAAAATATTAGAAGTATACATATCAAACGAAAGAATTAAGGGGTAATTATAGTAGATATTCGGGTTTTCTTTTATTTTTTATAAATAATGTACTAGATAATTCTATTCATCAAAACTAAAATAAATCATAAGTAAAATTTGTTCATGCATGTTGCAATGAAATTTTAAATAAAGAATATTTTCTTAAAAAAATAAATAATTCACTCATTTGATTAAAAAAAGAGAATACTTAATATTTTTGACAATAGGTGTACTTTGCAACTCTTAAATAGGAAATGAACAAAATTACTTAATGAGATGACTAAATCTTTTACATGTTTGGCAAAATACATTTGTTTTATAAACTCTTACATATACTAAAGTAATCCTTAATTTCGTTATAAGATATATTTTAAAAAATGGGTGAGGAAATTACAAGATGAAGAATCAAACACTCACCAACAAGACAAAAGTTTAAGTAGTCAACCAACTGAGCTACCAAGATTCTCCACCATATATAAGTTATTACTGTCCTAAACACAACTTTGCTCCCAATCACTAATACACCATCACAAGTTCCTATAATTTTTCACAAGAGGAGGCATCTCTAACTAGTTATATAACAATGTGCAAAACAAATAGTTAAAACAGGGGTACTTGTTAAAGGTTTAACGCTACATTTTTTTTGTTTTGTATGAAATCTTGGAACAGTATAAATATATAAGACGAAGCTGACTGCGTGTTGTAAGTGCTGAGAAGTGTAACAATGTCGTTGTATAAGAAAAATCACTCCACCTGCTACTGTTCATTGGCCTGAAAACAGAAATGTGAAGAGCAACTCAAATTGGTTTGTTATAAACTAAGGCTGCAGAACCAGTTACATGTAAATGAAGGGAAGGATAGAAAGGCGATTGATGTGATCAGTTGGACATTCATCAACGTATTACAGAAACATGCTGAATCCTAAATCGTGGTTAAATACCAAACAGATATGCCACTACAGCAGTTTAGGGAAGTCCGCAAAAAGCACTTTGAAATTTCTCATTTTTCACACCTTTAAAGGAGTTTGATTTCTTAATTGAAGCTCTAAATAAACCAAATCAAACACAAGATATACCTTAGACATAATGTCCTTCCTTTCACTAATGTAGTAAAGGAGAGACAAGGATGTTCAGGGGGGTGGCATGCAAAAAGAGTAAGGTTTGGTTTTTGAAAGGCGACAACAGATTAGCATTCACAGGTATAAATGTGGAACATACCATAGTTTTGATGCACCTTCGTGAATTTGTGGATGGCTTTTATGAGGGAACCAAATTCCATGGACTTTAAGGTCCCCATATGTCTGCAGCCAAAAATGAATGATTTCAGATCCAAAACCCAATTGAAACATGTCCTAAAACTAGTGCATGCTCAGGAAACATTAGCGAATTTCCAACCAAGATTCTACGTCAAGGAAAAGATGGAAAAAATTCAAACAAGGACCAACTTTTAACTAGGTCTGTAAAAATTGAGAGCATCTTGTACCCTCCCTATCTGTTTTGTGGTTTGCTGATTCCAGATAACTAACAAGAAGAAAATCATAAATACAAGCAACAGATGCATGAGTGCTATCATAATTTAACTGTCTGAGACTATACCACAGTGGCAGTACCTTAATAGAATCAAAGCAAATGAGGATGGAAATAAAACATAATTTCCAAAGCTAAACACATTATCGGGAGAGTCTGTCGTACGAGAGATGAGCAAAAAATGCCAAGTGTTTCTGCACAAATGTACTTACACGATCTCAGTGTACCGGATTCTCCATGCTGGAAAACCCATGTGACATCTCACAGGACCATAAACGAATAAAAGATCAGGCTCTGGTCCCCCATAACCTGTAGGTTTGATAATTTATCACTTTATAGAAAGCCACCATTCAAGCAAAGATGAAAAATTCATATTGATGAATACATCAGGCAAACAGGGGGGAGGAAGATAAATCAACAGACCTACAGCTTGTAGTGCCTCAGACATGTCAGATTCTGTAAAATTCGGCTTTTCTGGTTTTGTGCTAGCATAATGCTTGGCAAAAAGTAAATTAGCTGCTTTGGCTACAGCAGGTTTTGAATCAGCAAAAGAGACAAACTCCAGGTCTACATGCTTGTGGCACAGAAGGGTATCGGCAAAGGAAACAAACTTCAGTCATTAGTTCAATATTATGTAAATTTACTTTAAACTGAGACCATAATGACATTTGCAGTATAGCATATAAACTTAATTTTAACAATATTGGCTCTATGTCACTTCCCATCAACCCCCTAACCCCACCCCAATATAAACAAAAAGGGAGGAAATAACGTAAAAGTTATATAGAGAATCTGAACTTATTTTATTTATCATATCTCATTCTTCTTCAAGGTCCAGGTTCATAGTCATTATAATTGTAAAATAACACCGGGACAATTCATGAGTTCAAATTGGCATCATTCGCTAAAAAGAAGAGACAATGTAATTTGAAAGAAAGAATTGGTAACTGTCCTAGGCGCATCTGACAATAAGACTTAACAGACACCCAATCACTAGAGAAGATAAAATATACTAAATGAATGGTAAGGGTTTTATAGGTCTTTGTTTTTTCTCTGACCTTCCTGTTTTACATGACATAATGAAAATTACTAGTGACAAAATCTTCTGAGTAGGTTATTATCATTGGACTAGATAGAGACATTTTTGAAAATAATATATCCTGGATCCAGAAAATGTATAAAATATGTCATTGTCCAGGTGAAAAAATTGTACACCGACCCCTATCCTGAATGCCTGTGTGCTTTCCGAGAGTCAACAGTCTAATATTCTGAAATGAGAAAATTTCAACTCACAGTATTGTTTATATAGTTTTTCAATCTCTAACTTCTCAAATAACGAGCTGTCAAATTATTTGCCGAATTCAAGGACATCATGGGAGTAATCTACTATCTTCCATTAATCAGATTCCTTACATTCCTCACAGGTATAGTTTCCAACATAAGTCCATCTTTTTCAGAATAACTCAAGCTAGAGCGCATGTCACATAGATTTGCAGGTGGTACTGTCAGGATTTGATTCCCAACAAGAAGATGCTTCACGTGAATAGACCAGGACTTAAATTTTTTAATGAAGATAAAGGTAAATGTGTACTGAAATGCAAGTAGTAACAGAAACATAAGTCTAAAACTAGCCAGGAACTTGACAATACCTCAACCAAAGTTCCATGATCCGATCCTTCTACAATGGCTTTCTGGGACTTGTTCAATCCTTCTACAATAGCTGTCTGGGACTTTTTCAGCACTCCTACAATAAGCAATGGCTGTGGGATCATATTTTTAGCAAAGTCTTGTAGATACATCAGAAAGCGCATGAACAAGCTGGTAATTAATTTTTTGACAACCTTACCTTCTCTATCATAGAGACAGATGCTTTTTACACCAATAGACGCAAGCCAACACAATAATTCAAGAACTTTTGAAGTTTCGCGAGCTTCTTCACTGTCAATCACAACAGCCAGATAGCGCACTTTACTAATGTTAACGGCATTGTAACTCTTTAGCAGCCCACTAGAAATAAGGGTATTCTCAACCATACGAGCTATGCCTAATACAGAGTACCAGACATTGATGATCAAGTGTAAGATGAGCCAGACCAAATGAAGCACAAGGTTACCACACTGAAAAGAAGTCCAAAACCAAAAGTGAGCTAATATATTGATATCGAGAAAAAATGAACAGTATGCTTCTTTTTAACAAAAAGAAATCTTTAAACTACAATTCCCCTACAGCTGATAGCCTAATCACCCAAGAGGTTAGGAGAGTGACTGAGGAAAGGGACTACTACTTAAGCAATATTGTTTTATAAATTATAAAGAGCTCCGATGTATGATATATAGCTTCCACTGCAACCATAGGTGGGCAGTGTTGAGTCCTTGGTAAATGAATTAAATTCAGCCACAATTTGATGCCATTGATATATTTGTGAATCGCATATTTCATGTTTTACTGCTTAATCTCAAAGAACATGAATGCGCTACTTTGTAAAACAAGGAATTGGTTTAGTGTGACCAAAGACCCAAAAACTAAACTCAATCAGGTTGAAGCTCAACGGTTAGCTCTTGCTAGATAATGTAGGATGTCAAATCAACTTTTTACCACCACAAACCTAATCAAAATTTCACAATGTAACTCATTTATTGATGATTCATAGGAAGCACTATATACTTTTGAAGGTATACAGTTTCGCCTTTGAAATGTCTAGTTTTATTGAAATAGATCCTTTGAAATGTCTAATACTTTCAAGATTCTTTATACATTAATTGAGCTAGCTAGAATATATGTATCTATCTACTTATATATAAGAGATTCAACACAACTACCACAGAAACGGAATTGCTTTCAGGAAATTAGAGAGACAGAGGAATGTAGAATTATTCTCCAAGAAATACTTAGAATCAATATCATTTGGACAGCGAAGTAAACACTACTTCAAATATTTAACAAGAAAGGGATCAATTATACTTAACACTAAAATAGAGAATTTACAACAGGAAAACTAAGCAATGAAACAGTAACAGAGAACGAGATGAGATGCCAGAAGAATCAGAGGTGAGAAGCATAGACTTTGCCTAAGCACAATACACAATCGACTCCTCTGCTTGACTAATATTTTTCTATTTAAATATATTTTCTCCATCACCATTCGGTTCACACCTCCACAGGGGCATATAACATATATGTACATTAGGTTCATAACATACAGGAATATTAACCAAAATTATGATGGCTTACCACAGATGTCCAGCTTAGAATCTTCTGCACCTCATTCCCTAAGCCCATTGATCTGAAAATACTTCAAGAAAAAATATGTGAAAATAAATAAATTGCTGCAATTTCCCCAACAAAGTAGTAATAGTAATTATCACCAATCACACATACAAGAAAAGATAGAAGCAAAACTTTGTACTATCTGAAATTGATTTTAACCCAAAAAAGAAAACACCATAACAATATGCAAAATATCAAACTCTAGCAATTTGGGAGTGAGAAGCTTACCAAAAAAAACCTAAACTTTAAATTATTTTTCCTCCAATAAAATAAACCCAGATGAAAAAAACTCACAAATTAGTGAAAAGGGTGTTTGAATCCAAAAAAGTCTAACAGAACGTGATTTGATCTTACGTGAGCTTCCTCTGCCTCTCTCTAGATTGATGAAATTTCCACACCCAATCATCTAGGCATAGGCAACTGCTTGGCTGTCCACTTCTTTCAATAGAAAAAGTCTATATAGTTTTGTGGGGAGAAGAGAAAATGTTCAAAATGTCTAATATACTCCCTCCGTTCCATATTAGTTGTCCGTCTTTCTATAAATAGTACACTACTTAGTATTAATTTACAACAACATCAACATAATCCCACAAGTGAGGTCTGGTGAGGCTAGAATGTATGCAAACATTTTGTTCAACAAAATTATCAAAATATTTAACTTAACATAAAACAACTACATTTAAATTGAATGTAGTAGCAGGCAGTAGAGGCCAGGACCAACAATC
This sequence comes from Solanum etuberosum, assembly GCA_029582245.1. Lineage (NCBI taxonomy): Eukaryota > Viridiplantae > Streptophyta > Magnoliopsida > Solanales > Solanaceae > Solanum > Solanum etuberosum. Next base: position 157,282 of record JAJONR010001709.1, read on the forward strand.
AATACCATTTAATAAACCATTTAACTCCTAGCAGTAGGCAGTAGTTCAGAACCATTTTTTTAACATCCAATCAATTACTAATAGTTAAAATTACCAAAAAAAAAAAAAAAAAAAAAACTTGCCGAGTTTCTTATCCGATAAATAATGAAATTGAGCAGGGATCCCATACAAAAAGCAGCACTCAGCAACACAATCAAAAAAAGAACATTATCAGGCAGCAACCTACTGGTCCGAAGGCTGCTGGTCGCCGACGGGAGACGAGCACGAGAGAGACTGAGAAGGCAGTGAAAGAGATGATACTCGGGAGTTGAGAGTTTGATGGAGAAAGAGAAGTGAATTTTGATTTAGGGCACCAAATTTTAATAGGTTGGGTTGGGTTTTTAAATTAAAATGTTTTAACTTAAATTATAAAATATTATTTTGAAATTTATTTAATAAAATTATCGTGACTCTTACGTTGAACATCGAACTAAAAGATCAAATTTTTGGGGAAAAAATCGAAACCAAAACAAAAAAAGTTTAAAAAATTGTTAGTTCAGCTCGGTTTGATTTTTTTATTTTTCGATATTTATGCTCACTACTAAAATATCGTATTAAAATTAATTTTTTTAATATTCAATATTTATAAATAAAAAAAAGAACTAAAACATTGTACCGAAGTATATAATTAAACATACAATTCATATATATTAAGTATTATAATACTAACAAACATGTAAAATAGTATAAGTACAAAATTTATTATTTAGACGTTGGTATTTTGCTTAGTCTATATTGATTGAAATGTCTTTTTTGTTTAATTAATTAATAAAGGGATTATTTGTACCTTTTTGAGATATTTCAACATATATATAAAGTGTTAGTATAATATAATTAAAATGTTTCTTCAAAAGTCAAACTCGTAATTTTATATTATATGACTATATTGATATAGTACCCTCGAAATATGCAAAGTATTAGAGAAATTATAAAATATTATATATTGCCTAATATGTTGGATCTTATTAAAAACAATTTTATAAATTTTAAAATTTAAACAATTTGATCCACGGTCATTGATTAGAAGGTCAACAGAGAAGAAAAATAATTTCTTCATCTAAAATTATCGTAAGTTCCCGTATTATGTATAATTAAAATTTAAAATATGTTGATGAATTTATAATAATTACTCATCAAAATAAGAAGAAAAAAATTATCTAGATTATCACGGTCATATTTATTGTGAGTTGTGAATAATATTAGCTACCTATATGCAAGCAGAGAACAATTGTTCTCAAGAATAGGAAGAGTTAATGAGAAGGAAATTCCGCAATTTCCGCCTTTATACGATAGCTCGAACCATATAATATGAATAACATTTAAAAATAGTTCAAAATAGCTTGGGGGGAAATCATTAATTTCAAGGCAGTTCAACAATTCAAAGTTAAAAAGGTTGAGATCTTTTGAATTCAACTTTTGACCACCAGCTTTTTTCAAAGAAACATATTCCCATTCCCTTTTCTTTTTTTTTTGTCGTTCGATATTGTGCTAGAGTTTGATTAAATTTGAATTTATCATATTACAATGTTTATTTCTAGGGGCAATGACACTAACAATATTTTTTTTTCCATTTTCAAAGCTTGCACCCGAGATTTTCTAAATAAGGATCGAGGAGTATCCTAATTATTCCACCGTAACCTACATCTTTTCTTGGAAAACTTATATAAATATACTATATTAAGAAAATACTTATTCTAATTTCCTATGCCTTACTTCCTTTGATTCTTATAGAAACGATGTTGAACTCAGCCCAAAAGAAGCTAATAAGCTTTGGAAAACTAGGTTGTAGCCGCCTACTGAAACTCGGCCAAGTCACGGAATCACATGAGAACATGTAACATCTTAAAGAACATTATGAACTCAGCAACACACATCCATCAATCAGCCACAAAACAGAAATTTCTAACACCGAACGATCGAAATATGCAAAGATATGAAGAAAATGTTGTCGAGGAAGAAGTGTTACCCTTTTTCGGGCAGCGACTGGACAATGACGAGCTGAGCGAGATTCCACCACCGAACTGAGATTCCAACGGATTCGGGTGAATGAGCGAGAACGTGAACTAGTATCGAAACTCCCTCTCTCTCTATTTCAACCTGGCATAATACACGTCGGACACATAACACACAAATTGTCATTTAGAATACCACATAGGACACGTGTGTTTATTTGCTTAAATTCATGCAAGTTTAAATATCTGTGCACACTCAAAATTAAAAATTATAAATATGAGTTACAGACATATTTACGCATGCAAAAAATAAAATATTCATCGCTTTCAAACTCAAATCAAATAAGTATTGTCCAAACGTCTAAATCAACAAAATAAAAACATTCTTCCCTTCTTAAAGACTATTTTGACGTAAATTTTGGTGTTAGGAGAGATTATTTGTCTTCGTCTTTTCGATGCAAGAAAGGGGCATAATTTTTTTTTTTGTTGTCTTGTGTTGAAATGAAAGATTGATGATTCTTAATTTCTTCTTTTTTGTTTGATTAATTTTTACCTAATGTGAATCGAATTAATTGAAACTCAAAATGAATATCGAATACCTAACGAGAAACTTTAAAAAAAAAAAAGAAAAAAAAGTGTGAGTTGAGACCATAAGGGACAAGAATGAAAATAGTGGAATGGTTAAAAGAAGAAATAAAGCATAAGCTGAAATCATGTCACTCCTCCCAAAAATCTTTTTTCATCATCTATCACTCTCTTTCACTTTTCCATACTTAGTCCCTAAGACTTCTCTTCTTCGTCTTCTAATCTTCTTTTCACAGTCTACAACACAAGATCCAAAACTCAAGTTCCTTACTTTCAATGGATCAAGATTCAGCTCCTTACATCTCCAAAAAACAGAAACCAAACCATGCAGACTACCCTTGTAAGTTTTACAACATTTTCCCCTTTAAAACTATGCTGCTTATCATATTTATAGTTGCACTACCACCTTTTCCTTTACAAGCTCCTGAAATCATCACCCAAACAGGAAATTGGGAACTTGTTCAGCTTATCTTAGTTGGTATAGCTGTTTCTTATGGCTTATTCAGTAGAAAAAGCGATAATGATAATGATGATGATGAGACAGAAAATGAATATTTATATAGTTCAAAGTTTGATAATGTTCAATCTAAATTACTTGAGGTTTCATCTTTTTTTGAAAACCATCAAGTCTCTGATGAAAACAGAGTGAATAATTATCAGTATTGTAGTGGTAAGCCAGTAGTTGTTGTTGCTAAGGAAAATGATGCTATTATTAGTACAAGTTTTGTTGAAAAGCCTTTGCTTTTGCCAATTAGGAGTTTAAAATAATCTTATCGTGATAATGATGGTGTGATAATTCCATCTAAGGTTATAAATGAGGAGGGAAAGGAGGATGAGGTTTTACTATGAGGAATAGTTAAATGAGAGCCCTTAGTTGGTTCCGAGGGAGTTGGTTAGTAGGGGTCCATGGAGTTGTTAGAGTACTAAGCTTTAATGTGGTGTTGATAAACATTAGGTGGTTCTTGATATGAGCCCAAGGTTAATCAAATGTGGTGGTAGAGAGTAGTGTTCTTATGATGTGATTCCCTATCGAGGTTTAGAATCTGAACCTTAGGATTTTGGGTTAATATTGAATATAGTAAGAGCATACCATTAGACTCATACCTTAGTAAGAGTAACCCCATTCCATACCCAGTCTAGTCGTCATTCGAGGACGAATGATCCCAAGGGGGAGATATTGTAACACCCTAGAAAAAATTTGAGCTAAGACTTAAACCATCCTTTATAGTGAGTAAGTTTTTACCAAGGAATTTATTTTTTTCTTAAGTGTTAAGGTCACTAGATGTAGCACCTTGAGTTTCAAAAAGAACTAAAGAGAATTCATTCAAGTCATTCCTAGGTTCCTTTATGTTTTGGGTCAACTTCAAATGACCATAACTTTCAGTACGTGATGCGTTATGTAGCCCGTAAGATATCAAATGAAAGGTCTTTGAATTATCTTTCCAACGCTACCGAGTTTGCTAATTTTAGAGCTTGTATGAGGGAGATATGTACTTTTGAAGTCAGGCTGTCCATTTAAGGTAAGTTACCCAAAATTAGGAGGGGTATTTTAGTCCTTTCCTTACCCCCACTTATTCTAAACGCGAATAACACCCAATTAAGGGTCTAAACTGATTAGAATCAGTTTCTTTCATCCCCAAAGCATTTAGGGTTTTAGAGAGAAGATTCAAGAGGTGAAAAAGTTTAAAGTTTCAAGCGTTCGTTCAAGAAATTCAAGATTTAACCAGGAACCTAGTTCTTTGAGGTATGTAAGTTTTCATAGTATTGGGTTCGTTAGCCCACACGCCAAACATATTTTCATATTCGAATTCGTCCATAAATATTGAAAGATTTAAGTTCTTGATAAGTGTTCTTGAAGTTTCATTCTAAATCTTATTTTTGTTGGGGTTTTGATGAATTCTTGAGATGAAAGTGAGTGTTTTGAGGGCTGTATTGAGTATATTAGAGTGTACTTATGTTGACTAATCAAATCCAAGTGATTGGAAAAGAAACCATTCGATTCTAGGTGAGTTAGGGGGAGAAAACGAGCAAAGAAAGTCGTCAGGGTTTACTGGGTTGGGGTCTGACGCCCTACGCCAGCCAATGCGCCCCAACCACACCTTTGTAGGTAAAGGGCTGGCGCCCTGCGCCACTCAGTGCGCCAGGGTCGCCTGCCCCCACCCCTTCTTTGTCGTTTTGCCCGTTTGAGTCTTTTAAAAGGGTACCTTCAAGCCCTATCGATTCTAAACACTCTAAACTACTTATAAACACCTAGAAATCTTTCCTAACATGATCATAACCTTGAATTCATAATTCAAATTCAAGGTAGAGTTAAGAGTTAAGTTTTGAGAGTTCTTCCGAACATTTTGAGAAAGTCCCTTTGAGTCTCTTTGAGGAGCCTTTTACAATTTCTATTAACTTGTTTCAAGGCTCGAGCAAGTGAGTATGAGAATGAGGAGAATGTATTCATGAGTCTACTTTATCATCACGAGATCCTTCATATTATGACCCATAACTCTTGAATTCATAATTCACATTCAATAGAGAGTTAAGAGTAGAGTTCAAGAAAGTCGTTGAGTTCAACTGTGAATCCTTTGAAATCACCTATCGATTTGAACTAAGTTTTGAGGAAGTGAGTATGAGAATGAGAAGATTCGTATGCATGAGTTCCATAATGTCCTTTAGACCCTTGAGTCGAGTCGTTCATGCTCATAAATTCTGCATGAACTCCATACATTGAGTGTCTTCGAGAGGAGTAGCATCTTCGAGTTCTAAGTCTTTTAGCATTGAGTTTCTAATTCTTTTGAGATTATATTCCTACTTATGGGACTACTACATGTTACCCATGAAGCCCTTGAGTTGAGTTGTTCATGCCCATAATTCTGCATGAACCCTATGAGTCGAGCAGTCTAAAGATGAGTAGTATCATTGAGTCTTGAGTTCTGAGTACTGAGGTTCTTTATTTCGATTAAGATCCCTGAGTTGAGTCGTTCATGTTCATAATTCCACATGAACCCTATGATTTGAGTTATAAATTTTAAAAAGCTTTTTAAAGCCAACACTTGAGTTCTTAAACTGAGATTTGAGAAAGTAAAGATGAGTTCTGAGAAAAGAGTTTTCTAAA